>JAAAKE020134558.1:0-14033 GCA_010014785.2 Anisolabis maritima | reverse complement strand
AAGATGCTATGCCTAGAGGCATAAAAATAAATTAGAATTAATAATGTTTTTTGCAAATGTAATTTGGGCTTGCCTTTTAGAGCTGAGTTAGAGATCTTGCTTCATGTTATAAGGGTCATGGTATGGTTAGCTTCCCATCCTGTGGGATAAAATTTATTTAAATACTGGGCTAACAATTTATTTAAATAAATGCCAAAGGAGTCTAAATGGCTTCAGATGCCAAAAAGACTTTAAAATAATTATTTTATTTACTGGGACTCTAATAAATTAAAGATTTGCTAAATTACTTCCCCAGAAGGGAGGTTAAGTATGTATTACGTAATTGTTCTTTACGAAACCACTAATGAAAGAAAGGGTCCCTTCTTGGTGGGAAAGAACATAGTTTATAATAATAAATGTCTTTGATTTATTTGTTTAAAATATTAATAAAAAGTCCTTCAGGTACAATAATTATATATATATAAGTCGTAAAATATCTTTGAGATTTTATTAAATTATATCTGAAGAAAGCAACGGAATAAAGAGTCAAAAAGTTGTATTTTAAAGAAATAAATCACTGAAAAAAGAATATAATATCCATAATTTTATTTTTACTATTACTAAACATGTTATAAGAGTTGGATTAATATTTCGCATGAGATGAGATCATTGAGATGAATGCAACAATTATAATTAAATAATAATAATAATTTAATTTAATAAGTTTCTTAAAAATAATAGTTTATTGACCGATTGTTCGGAAAATTGGAATACTTTTTGTTTGTTTTGGGTCATCTGAGATTTATAATAGTAAATTCAGAAAAAATGCGTTGTAATTCAGGTGGAAATAGGGATTTTTTTTCATTCTATTCCAATATTTTATCATATATTTGATAATAATAATAATAAAAAAATAAGGATTGGTAAATATTTTCCGATGACAGAGAGAACGAAAAGTTGGCAGGAATGTGAAGGGGATGCGTCAGCCAAGCGAATGAAAGGTGAAAGGACAATGCGCAAAGAACATGTTCGAAGGCCATGAGGGAAAAAGAGAACCGGAGATAGAGAGAGAGTGAAAAATAAAATAAAAAAAAAAAATAAAAAGAGAAGGAAAGAGAATGGAGAGCACAGGCGAGAAATTGGCGTGGAATGCGAGGCTGAAAACTGAAGGGGGGTCTCTCTCTCTCTCTTTCTATCTATCTCTGAAAGGGTCTGGAAAACGAGAAAGGTCTCAGGGAGTCGGGACGGGAGTCCAACATGTATACATAGACCAAGCCATGACGATGAATTGCTCTGCACCCGACAACAACAACTGAGAACAACAACAACAACAAAACACCGAAAGGGTGAGCCAAACGATCGACTCAAATTATATCTTCTTTGCTTCGGACGATGATGACAAGTGTACACCTCCTCCCCTCTTTCCTCTCTCCCTTTACTGCACGCCATTTCTTTATTTAATTAAATGAAAAATAAAAGAAAACAATCTGGGCTATTCCCCAGAAGAGGAAAATTCCCTCAAAAATTAAATTTTCTCAAACCTCACCTTTAATATCATGATGACAGGGAATTATTTTTCAAGGTGAAATGTTAGTATTTCATGGAATTTTATAGAAAAAGAAAGGATTGGGTCGACTCATAATTTTTTCAAGGGGTGGATAATTTATATGTGATCATGTGCAAATTGATTAAAGACCTTTTCTCTATTATTTTTATTTCGTTGTGAAGATTTTAAAAATGATCGGTTTCCATTCACTTATTAAATATTACCAACGAATGGGTATTTCTAGTCTATCAAAATCTATATTAACATTATTACTTTATAAAAATAATTTATAAATTGAATATTAACATAATAACTGTTTTATGGATGAAGCTATAAGTGGCCGGAACCTTATTACCATTCTAAAAAATGAAAATATATATATATTATTGAAGAAAAAAATTTTCCAAATAAAAAATGGATTATCAACAAACACTCTGCCCTCTCCTCTAAAAAGATGACTGGCTAATAACTGTTTTTTTTTTTTTTTTTTCTAATAGTCTTTTTCGGCATCTGAGGCCATTTATTTAAACCAACTGGTAGCCAATATAATTTAAATAAATTTTGTCGCTTGGGACGGGAAGCGTTCCCCTGATCTTTGGATCATGAAGTAAGATCTCTACCACTGCACCAAAGATCAGGGGTGTCCATGACTGTTATAACTTAATTATTTAATATCCAATAATTTAAATAAATTTTACAAGCTTGGTCAGGGACGGAACTTAAGCATATAGACTAAGTATTATTTAGAACTCCAGGGACAAAGAGATGGGTAATATCGTATAAGTGTAAAATGAAATGAATTTTTAAAAAATGGGGGACAAAAAGATCACAGGGCTATTGGAAAATGAAAATATCTCTCCAATCAATAACTTTTGCTTAAATACGGACGGAGTCTAAATGGCCTCAGATGTTGAAAAAGACTTTAAAAAAAAAAACTTTTGCAAATTAATTCCCATATATTAAATTGGGTTAATCATCATTTTGAACAACTTTTGTAAAAGACCTGCTAGAGTGTAAAGATAGAAATATTTTTTCAACCAAAATTTGATCAAAATAATCCGTTTTTTATTTTTTTGTCTTTCAGAATAGAAGACCATTTAGACAGAAACAATAAAATGTGTATATTCACGTTAACATAGCCATTAACCTTTCATATTTATTTAAATTAATTATATAAATTAATATGAGAAAAGAAGGACATATTATAGAAGATAGTTGGTTATCAAAATCTTTATTAATTTCTATAAAAAAAAAATTACGTCTTTAGAATGGCATTGATTGGGGTACATAATCATTCTAACTATACAATGAAGGAGTAAGAAAACATTTCCATATCAAGGACAAGAAAAACATTCTAATGGATTGAAGATAAATAAGAAAATAGTTTGCTTTATGATCATTGGATGTAAGAAAGAGAGAAGGAATTAAAAGTTTTCTTAAAGGTGAAATTTTTTAGCGAAAAAAAAACTTATTGTAGAATAAATATATAAAAGTTGAAATTAAAAATCCAACAGAAATATTAAGTATTTTTATTTATTGATATATTATAAGATGTTATTTATTATATAAACGAGAATATTTTAAAAAATACATTTATTTTCTTTCGCAACAAAGATATTGAGAATGGATAATCGTGTTGAGTGTGTTAGTCTTTTTGATTTTAGTAAATTTTCATAGGTGGTGGTTCGATGTACATTTAAAATAAGATTATCTGTCGAATTTATATTAAAAAACGCAAAATGGATTTTTTTAAAATATTTTCCTGGTAACAGTGGCGAGCCAGATGCGCAAGAGAGGTGCGCGTGGCCTAACATGTGCAAGCTTGTAAAATTAAGGGTTCCACACTATTTTGAAGTGGAGAATGATTAATACATCTTAAAGATTTTCTAATTTATTATATGCACAACAAATTTTATCCAAATATTTAGAATGGTTTAAAATAAATTCACAAAAAACTTAAAAACTTATAAGAATAAAGTGGGCCCCAAACAATTTTGGGGGAGATAAGGATTAATGAATTTCAAATATCATCTAAAAAATAATTGTTTTATGAATTTTTATCAAAATCGTTAGAGCAAATTTCGAGAAAATCGAAAAAAAAAACTAAAAAAGTAAAGAACTAATACCCGTTGGCTGATTTTATTCAAAAGTTTAGAAGTGCAAGCGACTAGTGCACCTAGTTTAAATATATAATTGCTGCCTCATACTCTTTTTTTAAATAAAAGAATAAATTTATTTATATTGGTGAGCTTGGGCTTTTTTTTGGAGAATTGCCCCTGCTGAGATAATGCTTATGATTAAAAATATTTATTCAAAATTATAAGCGTCGCTTATAGGAATTAAAATTAATTGGACAAACTCAAACTTTTGTTTGTTATTAATATAATAAATGAAGAACATCATCAAAGTTTAATTTACCCACATACCATGGATTGCAGAAATTAGTTCGATTTTGTTTACTGAAGGTAGACAATCAAAATTACCAAATCACTAATGGATTTTTTCAAATAAATGAACAAAAACTGTTCTAAAACGGACTAAGAATGCGAAATTATTAATTTCTAGGAAGCTTTAATCACAGTTCATTTTGTAGGGAAACTATGGAGCAATTAATCGAAAAATAGAGTAGTGAGTTTGTCAATTCGGTTGTCTAATTTTCAATAAGCAAATATGAACGAATTTATGTAAACCAAAATATGTCAAACGGCGGAGGTCTTGATTTTTTAAAATAATTTTATTTCTAGTAAAAAAAATTTCCCTTGAAATATGGAATATAAATTTGATATTTAGAAAAGGCCGATATTTTGGTGTTGCTTGCTTTGTATAATCCCATCTCTCTTTTTCTCTCTCTCTCTCTCTCTCTCTCTAATTATTTTCATATTTATGTTGATAGAATGTTCTCCTTGTCCTTGATATGAAAATATTTTGCTCTCTCA
Source organism: Anisolabis maritima (assembly GCA_010014785.2). Classification (NCBI taxonomy): domain Eukaryota; kingdom Metazoa; phylum Arthropoda; class Insecta; order Dermaptera; family Anisolabididae; genus Anisolabis; species Anisolabis maritima. The sequence goes on along the minus strand of JAAAKE020134558.1, from coordinate 9,572 downwards.
CATTGTATAAAGTAAGCAAGCAGAGAGTGATTGTACACCGAAAGGTGGTGTGGTGCCTGAAGAAGGCACGATTCAATGCCAACTTAAATCTCTAAGTATTATTAAAATACACTTTTACAAAAAGGAAAAGAAAAAAGGTTGAATTTCGATTTCATCATATCCTTGTTAATAAACACCAGAGCTTTAATCATCTTCAATATTATTATAATATATACACATTCAACGAAATTATTTTCCAAGGTGAAAGGATTATATAAATCTCTTTGAGAACTACAAATTTTATAAAATTTTTATTTATTCCTTTTAAATCATTTTATTTTAGTTTGAAAAATGGATTTGTGAAAACTAAAGATATTACTCATTGAAAATTAATATAAAATTTTTATTTTATTTTTGCTAAAGGATGGTATTTAGATTTACGTATAAATCACCTCTGGATAATTGGCACTTATGTCATATTAATGTACCCCCCCCTCCCCCCGTGACCGAGAGGTTAAAAGTATTGATTGTCACTATTTGATAACCTTAAAAGCCAAGGGATGTGGGTTCAGATCCCCGATTAAAATTTATTTAAAATAATTGGATACCAATTGATATAAATATGTTTGGATAATTTGTATCGTAATATAAAAGTTATATATGGATATAGTTCATGGAGCGAAGAAGCCGAAAAGATTAAAAAAATAATCTACACTCAAGAGTGACTCCATGTCGTTTATGTTGAGTTCTCTAGATTCTATTTTGTAAACCTGATGACGATTGCATAAATAGCAGTTGAAACGTTGTGAATTGTAATAAAAAAATCACGATAAAAAATCCAAAACTGTTTATTTTATTGATTATTTTTGTGAATAGAAATAAAATATCTCAATGATATCATTATCTTAATTTGTATTAAGGGAATTTTGGAATTTTCGAAAATTACTTCAAAGGAAAAGAATATTTGGAAAATAATTTAAAATTCACTCTTCCAAATAAGAAGTTGTCTTTTTTGTCTTTTCGCTATCGCAGACCATACAGTCTTTCGATAAATATAGCTATATTTTAATTTGGCGATACCAATATTATTTGTTCATAAAGTGATTGTATTTTTTAAATTCTTTTTTGGTATCTGAAACTTTAGACTCCGGCTTATTTATTTATATTAATTGAAGGCCATTATAATATAAATAAATTATTGTCGTCCAAGACGGGAAGCGAAGCCCTCGCCTTTAGTTTAGTACATGGAGCTATGCCTTTAGCTTTGCACTAAGGGTCAGGGCTAAGTGATTGTATTGCTAAATATAAAATTTCAACCATACGCACTCTATGATGATACAGGTAGACATTTGACTATTAAAATAAATGGATTACTTCTAGAGATAATTTGTTTTTATTTTTTTATTTATATTTTTACCTTGAATAAATAAAAAAAAAGTTTCTATATTTGATTATCACTAGGTCGGTAGATATCATGTAAAGTTAAATTGGTTCTTTGATATTTAAAAAAAAAAAAAAAAAAAATCTTCAAAATTACCGGAAGATAGTTAAATAAATAATTGAAAAGTAAAAACCAATTATTAATATTAATTTCAACAAACATTTCGACATTTTTTTACTTTCGTCATGAAGGATTGGTAAAGATAACATTTAAAGAAATAGTAAAAAATAAAGAGAAAAGAGAAAGGATAAAAAAAATAAAACAAAAAGTGTTCTTATAATTTTTTTTACTTTTTTTAAATTTATAAATATAAACGAGAGTTTATTATGGAATTCTTCCTTTATGAGTATGTGCCTGCTTTGCCATAAATTAACAATCGTATGAACATATTTATATTTTGTTGGATATTGGCGCCAAACTTCACAAGGATTATTTCGATAGACAAATAATGGATTAAGTCCTTAGCTTGCCTATATAGCTAGTGACATTCCGAAGGAATGATAAAAAAATTAAGCGTGAAATTGAATTAATTTCTTTAATTATTCTTATATAATCCAATTTATTTTAAAGAAATTATTCATATAACTCAATAATTATGTGTATTATTATTTTCTAAATTACTCTTAACTAATAAACAAATGAATAGAGTAAAATTTTTTGTACGAAGTTTGAAATTAAAAGTAACTTTTTCTAATTTAGGTAATATAAAACTTTATAATTAAATGATCATTTAATTATTATTTGTTATATAATTCTGTAATAAAAATAAATAAATAATAATTGGATCAAAAAATACGTTTTTTAGTCTTTTCGGCATCTAGGGCCAAATAGACTTAAATGATATGATATTTATTTTAAAATACAATACCATCATCCAGGGATATTTATTTATATCAAATGGTATTCAAATGATTTAAATAAATTTTCATCGGACTGCCCGGACTGGGGGTTGAAAAGTTTACCAACTTAATGTATTAATAGAGAAAATTTGTCAAAATATTCCACAATTATGTTTAGTTTTTAAAAATTTTAAGAAATATTAATATTTGCAATAAAGTTTATTTCAATGGACTGAAAGCAGTTTTTTCCTACAAAATAAAATTTCAAGAATTTTTCTCATGTGAAACAAAAATTTGTGATATATTTATTAGTGCAGAAGCAAGGAAGACATTTCTCAAACAATAATTTTTGACTCACTGTGATAATAAATTTGAAAAATAAAAAAATAATGGTGAAATAAAGTCCGAGATGCAACTACTAGCCTCAGTAACTGATGTGCCCTAAATCATCAACAATAAAGAATTTTGGTTTTCTAGCGTTACATTATGTTTTTAATTCTCAATTCCTCTTTCCTTTGTCGCCAATTCTTAATTATCTTTACATACCTTGAGATTGAGTTTTTTAATACCAATGAATTTAAATCAATGTAGATCGAACGGACAGAGTAAAATTTTATCATATATGCCTAAATGATAGCATGCAAAATCGAAAGACAAAAAAAATGATGTGGTCGAGTGTCTGGTGGTCTGATGCAAAGGCAGAACACTGTTTCCTCAGAAAAACTGGAGAAAAACGGGTTCGAACCAGGAGCCAATGGTCGTTTGGTCCACCAACAGAAAATATACTCACAAAAATTATTTTATTAAAAATAATTATTTGGCTTAAAATAGCCTGCTTCGAGACACATTTATTTATTTATATTTGATTTATATGAATCAAATAGGTATTGAAAATACTTATAAGAAAAATGGAAGTTTTGGATTTTTTGGATTGAAGATACCCTGAAGGTATTAAAAATTTTTTTGATGATTATTGCTTCTATTGATATGTCATATCACACTGCAGGAAAGTAAAATTGGTTTGAATTAAGTAAAATTTTTATTCACGATTTCCAAATTAATGAATCCAAAGAAACTTTGAATTGTAGGATTCTATATTTTCCATAAAATGAGGTAATCATAAATTAAACGTTTAAGGACCCAAATTATTAAGTTCAGAAAACAAAATGTATAGTAATTTAGACTTTATTGCATAAAAATAAATTTAAATTTTATTTATTATATTAATTTATTAATAAATTCATTCATTAAACTTCCTCGACATTAATCTCTTGTTAATGGATAGGCGATGAATATTATGGGAATGGTCGAGAAAAAACAAGTCGGCCCATCGTACGGTCCAACACTAGATGAGTAGAGATTGGATGAATTTAGAGGAAATAGGAAAATGACAATCTAAGCTCGGGAAACTCGTGGTTGCCATCCGCATACTTAATAGATATCAGCCCCGGAGGGGAAACGATGTTTGAAATTATTTGCGTAGCTACAAAAATATTTATTTTGCAATTTTTTCAAGATCATAGATAATCTATTTTTTGATATATTAATATTAAAAACAGAAATCAATCTAATAAATTTCCAATTGCTATATTTAGTCTGTGACAAGAGAGAAAATTATACTTAATTCATTGCTATATCCTTGAATTGATTTAGAAATATTTTCAGAAGTAGAGATAAAAATACGAAACTTCAGTTTGAGATAAACATTTAAACAAAACAAAACAAACAAACAAAAAAAATGTTTTTGCCCTTTGATTCAAACATCCTCTTTACTCTCTTTCTTTTTCCGGTCGGTTGCGATAATTATCAATTTAAATTTGAGTATAAAAAATGCAAACTATCTTTAATTAAAATATTTCTCCTTTGAAAATATGATTGAAATGATATGTACATGGGAATATATTTTAAATTTTAATATAATTATAATAGATCGAAAATGATAAATTTTTTATCATCATGTGAAGTGTATTTTTGAATATAAGAATTTATTATTTAATTATAATTAAAATTTTCATTGAGCAGCTTTTAAAGAGGAAGAAACAACGTCAAAAAATTTTATTTTTAATAAAATATTTTGTGTGTGTGTATATTTTGCTGGTGGATCAAGCGGCTCTTGCCGGGAGTCGAACCCGAGATCTCTAGCCTATCCGGGGCATTGGTGTGCTTCTTTTGCACCAGACCACCGGACGCTCGACCACTCTAGCAAAAAACTCACAACCAAATATATACAGATCTAATGTAAAAGTTAATCTAAAGTGAAAATATTTCTCACTTGTCAGCCTGTTTTTAAACCAGCAAGGTGATCGACATCTTGTCCAGCTTTAAAGCTCTACTAGAAACCCTTTCAACGGGTTACGGAGAACATTTATGTAAAAGCGTTTTCGAGATTTTTTCGATTCATATGATTCAGATATAAATATATAAATGTGTCTAAAAGCGGACAATTTGAAACCAAATATTATTTTTACTTTCTCTTATTAATAAAATACTATTAGCCTTCAAATTGCCCGCTTCGAAACATTTATTTATTTATAAGCTTATATGAATTGAATAAATCTTCGAAAAGAAAATTTTATTATTCAGTACTTCATTACCTATTATTCTGAAAATTTAAAAAAAAAATCGATCGTGTCAAGTATATTAATTAATCGATTTAAACTGGTCGTCACAAAATTTTTATTTCGCTTAGTAAAAATAATTTTTTTTTATCGGTTAATAAAAAAGAATCGAAAGATCAAAATTATCTTTCAATAAGAAAAATATTTGTAATTTTAGCAGATAAAAGATAGGGAGAGAATTTTGGCTTACATTTAAAAAAAAAATTTTTTAAGAACAATTGGGCTACTATGGAGGGCCAAAGTTAGGGAAGGATTACCACTCGGTAAGCTTAAGGGTTAGTTACGTTTTAAAGTTATTCATTAAATGAATATTTGTTTTCTCTTATTTTTTATCTTAAATAAAAAATATAATTTTATTTTTATATTATTAGAACACTCTTAATAAAAACAACCCATCATTTCTCTACCCTATAATGAATTGAGACAATTGACAAGCTTTAATCTAAATAAAGAGGGACGGACATGCAGAATATCATAAAGTTTAAAGGAGCAAGAAGATATATTCAAAAAATTAATAAATATTAACAGAAAAAATGTTATATTCTTTTTATTTCTTGAGCTTTTAATTTAATATTTAATCAAAGAAAAAAAATTAATGAAATTCTGGATCTTTATGATTGTTTTTCATAATTAAAATATTGCACAAAAATTTTTATTTATTTTTAAAATGAGATAGAAGGAAAGAAGTAAGATTGCTTCATGTTTAAATTTTAGATTATGAATACATATTATTTATTTTAATAAAACTTTGAATGCCGGAGGGCCTAGCCGGAAAGAAGCGCAAAAGCCACCAAGATCCTTGCCTCCAATAAACAAAAGACATCCAAACGAATTTTTCTATAATAATATTGATTATGGTATATAGTCAAAATGGCCTCTGATGCCAAAAATGACTTTAAATGAATTTAAAAAAAAAAGATTGAATATTTTATGCCCAATGGCAGAGGAGGAATTTTGCTGATAAAAAGAGCAAAAAAGGAACAAGACATCAAAGTAGATGATCAAAAAATATGGCATTTTTTAAAAATGAAAGTGATCTACGAATATAATGAAAATGTCTTTCAAAAAAAAAAAAAAAGGAAAAATTAGAAGCACAATATTATTCCGCGCTCTCATGAGTCCCGTTTGATGCTTTTTTTTTTTCTAAATATTTAATATTTGCAAAATAAAGATAATAACGTGGCATTCGCTTTCTCAGGCTAGCTGGTGTTTGTCTATAATTCAAATTTTATACCATCGAAAGTTTTGAAAAAGAGGAAGTGCTTAAATCAAAGCTGACAAAAGCAGGCTGTGGAGGAGGCGGTTTAATATTATAATTTTTCTAATTTTTAAAATATATCGTTATAGAATACTCCTGAGTATTTATTAGTCCGGTCTTCTCAAACAGAGTTTAAAAAGATATTTCCTTACTTAAAATTAGTTAAAAAGTTTAAAATATGTCAGTTTGAAAAGTGGAACTTTATAAATAAAAAAAAGGGTGTATATTAAATATTCAAAATTACTTTTTTAGAGAGAGGGTGAGAGGCGGGAGGGGGGATTGTGCGTCTATTTAGAAACATATTTTTTGGTTTTAAGTTCTTTGTCAAAACGTTGATATTAATATTTCCTGGTTTAAAATTTCTAGAAAAAGTTTCTAATTATTGTAGATATATTTTATTTTATTGCAAATATTATGTAAATGTTCTCTCTTTCAAAAAGAGATAAGCCCTAAATAAATAAAAGAAAATTTTTTCACCAATGAATATTTGAGGTCACATATACAACACCTCTAGTTTAATTTAGAAGACTTGTATTCTAATTTGTTTTTTATATTTATTTTGACGTGAATAAAAAAAAAAAAAATCAGCAACTTCTTAATAAACAATAGAGATAATGGATGTTAAGGACGAATTTTTAAGAGCCTTGAATAATACACTTTAAACAGAAACTTTTGGCAAGCAAATGAAAATTACTTAATTACGTAAGTATCCCCCCTCTGCTGGTTGACGTCCCCCCTTGACCCTCCCCTTCATCATTGCCGAGGACAAAGATAGTTATGTCTTCGGAATTAAGAGGGGATACTGAGTGAATTCTTATAAAGAAGGCCACCGCGCTATTAGCGATTAGAATGGAAGGATTGAATGGGATTTAGCCTGAGGGGGGGAGGAATTATAGTATTAAAAAAAAAGATATTTACAAAGAAAATTCTCTTTATATAGTTATCTTATTTTTTTCAATCATAGATACGAAGAAAAAATTGATATATTGAATCATCTTCAAGGTTTAGGTCTAGCGACATGAGTGTGATATATCGAATTTAAAATTAATTTTTTGGAATTGTTCTTGCTCGAGAGAGATGCTACGCCATTTCCTTAGCTAAGAGCTAAAATATTTAAAAATTGCGCATGCGAGGAAGAACTAAAAGCTGAATTCTTCCCTCTTCTTGCTTAAATGGGTAATTTTATAACGTATATAATAAGAATTAAGTTTATTTAAGTAGGGTTGGTATTTTATATTATTTCTTTATGCTTTATTCATTAAATTCACTGACGTCAATTCAATATTTGGAAGATAGCAAACAATTTCTTAAATCTCCAAATGGAACTTATGATACAAATAATTTTCGAATAAAAAGGTTTTCATAGCACTTATTTTTGTTTATAATTTTTAGTGAATTTTTTTAACTCTGTCAATTAATTTCAACTTTTTTTTTTTTTTTGGAAGGTTAATTATCTTCTAAAACCCCAAATGGGCCAAGACTATTATTAAATCTTAAAAATAGAATATTTTAATAAAGAAGCAACTAGAAAAATTTTTTAAAGGAAATTTAAAAAAAAAAAAAAAAAAAAAAAAAACGCTTTCTTCTGGCTCATTTGTGTGTAAGAAATTATAAAATTTGCATTTTTTTTTTCAATGTCATTATTTAGAATGAGGGACCAAATAGAGTTTTTTTTTTTAACTAAAAATTTTTCTCTTAATATATGTCTTAGTCCCATATTTTGGGAGGTAGAAATATTAAAAAAATTTTAGGCCATTTAGACTGCGTCCATATTTTTTAAATTTAATTTAATTGGAAGCCAATATAATTTTAACAAATTTTAGAGAAAAGGACAGAAAGCAAGAGCTTTACTTCTGCACTAAGGGAGAAGTGCATTTTTTATGGATAAAAACCAAAAGTCAGACTCGTATATACAAATAATTAATAGGTTAATTTTTTTTACTGTTTTTTTAGTCTTTTTCGGGCCATTTAGACTCTGTTCTTATTTTTATATTATATTATATTATATTAATTGGGAGCCAATATAATTTAAATAAATTTTTGTCGGTCAGGGCGGGAAGTGAACCATTGACCATTGCAATGTGTACCTCTGCGCCCAGGGACAGCGCTGTTTTAACTGGTTAAATTTAAAAAAATTCAATTAAATTGTTTTAAATTTGCATCACGTTTTGAAAAAAATTTAAAAATTATTTTATTTCAATAGAAGTAAAAAAAAATAAATAAATAAAACAATGGAGGATAGGAATGAATATTTCACTTGACATCTATCGAACGTTGTTAGAATAAATTGAAAGTTAGGTTGGTGTCCACCCCCCATCGAAATGCAATTTACTCATTAAGGGGGCGGCACTAAAGGGGGGAGTGAGTAGCAACGACTACTCTTCTAAGGTCACACATTTCACTAGTTGGAGATCCATGGCCGCCGGAACCCGTTTCAGGGACAAACCAAACGAAACAGCATACGCACGATGGGCTGATTCAGTGGTTGCCTGAGCGCTAGGTCATCATTACGCTATTACACGTCCACACCGTCACCTACGTAACATAAGTTTCACTTTTGCAGAATTTAGTAGAAAATTAACTGGATTATATCTCTTTAATCGTTTTTCTCTATAAAAAAATTTTCACTCATTCCCTCGTTTTCAAATGCAAGACAGCCTAAAGGTTTAGTCTTTAAAATTTAAGTACTTCTTACTTCTTCAATCCCTTTTGATAAAACTAGCAACTATTATAGCAGAAATATTAAACTTAGCATCCTGCAACTAGGGAAATAAAAAGTTTTTAGTATTATTATGACTAATATATATTCAGGATGGAATATAACTAATAAGAAAGAGAATAAAGCATTTATTATTTTATTATTTCATTTTTGACATTTCACTCCTAATTGAGACCATTCTCAGAGCTTATATATACAGTATAAATTAATAGAGTAATACCTCTGAAGTCGAACGGCTCGAAAGTCGAACAAATCGGAAGTTGACCGAAAAATTCGAGTGATTTTCGCCCCGGAAGTCGAACAAGCGTTCGGAAGTCGAACCAAGCCGAGTGGAAAGCGCGCCAAGTCGAGCGTCAGCAGTCACGCGCCCTCTGTTGTTCTTGTCACACGTGATCTTACGCAGCGTTATACGTTATTTCATTTTCCTGTGTATTTGGTTAATTTGCGTTTTAAACCGCTAAAAATGGGTCCTAAGAAGAATGTTAGTGATAGTGGGCGAATGAAAAGGAAGAACGTTAGAACAACGATCGAAATGAAGAAGGAAATCATTGCAAAATTTGAGAGTGGAGTGCGTGTTTCGGATCTTGCAGTACTGCATGGCTAAGTCAACGATATCAACGTTTTTGAAGAAGAAAGAAGATCTCAAAGGAGCGAATGTTGCAAAAGGGGTGACCTCATTGACGAAGAAGTTTTCTTATATTAAAATGACTTCTCTCAT
>JAAAKE020134525.1:0-14035 GCA_010014785.2 Anisolabis maritima | reverse complement strand
GAAGAACCCCCAAGATATTTTTCAAGGCCAAGAAGTGCTGGATCTCGTATGGGTGACCCCGAGGAACAAAGCTATTAAACGCTTGCAGGAAGCCATCTATACTAATTTTCCTCCTACTAATTATATTATATATAGTCATAATGGCTTCAGCAGCCGAAAATGACTTGTTACTGGAACTGTAATAAGTACATAGCTTAAAATCTAATTTAAACTTCATTAATTTTATTCACACACAAAATGGTCTCTTTGGCCTCAGAATTTGTATTTACGTTGAGTATTTAATTTGTTTCATTCAATGACTTCAGTGAGAAATTGAGTTATTCATCTTTTATTAAAGATATTATTAATATAATATGTAAAAAAAAAAAAAAAAAAAAAAAAAAAAAACATTTTCATTGGAAAATTCCAAATTAAAGATTTATGAGAGGAGAAATTCAATTTTAAATTCCGAAATCTGAAGTAGATCAATCATCTGTCAGATTGGATATCTTCTATTGATTCCTTAAGAGCGTCAATTTCTATTCAAATTTTTTTCCTCTCTTGAGAATCACTTGTTAGCAAAAAAAAAAAAAAAAAAAAAAAAAAAGAATTAAAGAGAAATTCTATTATTTTAAGATTTGTGATTAAATATGAAATTTTTATTAATCTAAGAATTGAATTATTGATTTAAAAGTTTTTTATTATTATTATTAATTAAACACCTAAATTTCTCCTTTGGACATCGGAAATTCTTAGAATTTTTTTATTTCAATTTTCATTTGTACTAATTTTATATCTCAAAAATTTCTTTCCCAAGCTTTCGGCATCTGAGACCATTTATCCAATCCAATATAATTTCAATAAATTTTATCGCTCAGGACGGGAAATAGAACAGAGACACTTTGAACGCGAATCAAGATCTCTACCTCTGCACTAAAGGACAGAGGCCTTTTTGAACTTTAATTAACATACTTTTTTAATTTTGTCGTTTGGGAAGGGAAAAGAACCAGAAACCTTTGGATCAAGAAGCAAGACGTCTACCTCTGATCCAAGTGACACATTCTTATTTAAACGATGTAGGTGTCTTTTTTTTAAATTTTCGAAGATCTTATCTTAATCATTTATCCAAAATCCCACATCATTTATCATAAATACAAAGATAATATTGAAATTCATTTATTTTTATTATGTTATTTAATAATGTTGTTTTATTTATAGAATTGTATTATTTTTGTTTTGGGAAGTATGAAGATATTTTAAACAAATGTTTATTTTTATTCGATCAAATTGCCAATTGAATAGAAAAAGAATCAATTCCTCCTTTCTTTGTAAACAATTTTCAAGTATTTTATTTTTTTGTAAACCCACACACATACACAGACCCACACATTTTGCAAATAAAAATAATAAATATATTTTGATAATTTCACTCTCAGTAACTAAAATTTGTATAATAAAAAAAAAAAAAAAAAAACTGAATTTTGATTATATTGTGTTGAATGTTTTTAATACAAATAATTTTTATAACACATGAATATAATATATAAATGTTTTTCAGAATTAAATAAAAATTCAAATACAAAAATTTTATCGATATATTTATTCTCCTTTTAAACTCTTTTTCATCAAAATATTTATGAATTTATTAGAAAACAATTTATTTTCTACTCGTAAATATTATAATCAAGTATATAAAATGTTGTGCCCTTTTTGCTAAAAGATAATAAAATTTTATTATTGTTATTTACTTATTTTACATTGGAGAATCGTTTTTTTTTTTTTTACTATTACATATAATAGAATGGGAAAAATATTATTAAAAATTTGACCCCCCAATTTTTTAAAATATCTTTACGTTAGCGTTACGTCAAGTGAGAGGCCAGATAACAGTTCGACCACCAGGGAAATAGGCAGATTGAGGCCACTGAGTCAACCTAAACAATTAAGGCACTATCTCCACTACAGCATCCAATATCTTCTAAGATCTCAGAGGCAAACAGAAGCCTCGAAAACATCCAACAACATTCTGACAGATTGAGGCCCCGAAGACAACCCAAACTGAACTCCAACACATCCAACCAATCCCTCCCTAGAACTCAGAGGAAAATCCAAACCTCTGATACATCCAGCGACCAAATTTGGGCACTAGCAAGCACTACAAGCGACCCCGAAAACCCCCACCATCACTTCCTAAGCCACCACTCTTGAAAATGACTAAAAGGGAGTCGAGACGTCGATTCAACCAACGTCTTAAGGCTAGAAAATTTCACCTCGCAAACAAACACCTTACCGAAATGTAGAGGAAATAAAAGCTCCTTCTTACGGTAACTCAAAAATAAATTTTGAGAAACAAATGGAACTCAGAAGAAACTCAAAAAGGGTTAGTGAAACGTCAAGTGGGATCAGTTTTCAATTGAGATATAATGGAAGACTAGATTGCGATATTAAAGGGCACTTTGATAAAGCGTTTTCTCCCTCAAATTCTTAAGAACATAAGCCAGGATTTTTTTTTAACTATTTTTCCAGTAAATAGAAACCTTAAATAATCCCTTGACATACTTGGGTCGCTCATCCGAAAAAAAAAAGAAAAATCGTAGCTACCTAGGCTTTCTCTCATTCCTTTCCTGCTTTAGCGAGAAAGAGATGATTTCGCCACCTCTCTTCTTTTTCTTTGGTTTCTGATCGCTCCTTTAGGGTGTATTCTGTCACGTATCATCCGGAGGTTGTCTGTCCTTCCTTCCCCTTTCTCTTCCTCCCCAACCCCAAACACTTTCCATTCTGAGGATCGATCTGGTATATTCCCCTATTGGACTTATTTTTCTTTCGTGTACTTGTTGAACGTGACTCAAGCAAATATTAATTCGATGACATTTTAAGGATAAGAATAATATCTGATAGAGATTATTTAAATTAAAGAAAATAATAATAAATGGAAGAAATTTGGTGGCAGAGTGAAACAGTTATTCTTAGGACCTGAGACAAGGGCAGGTTCAGCCAAAATAAAAGCCTCTATTTAAACTTTATGCAAATTCGATTCTTTTGGACTGAGGATAAGATAATAAAGTTATGTCGAAATTTCTCCAAGAACGATAAACAAACAATGGATTTTATTTTGGCTGCCAAGAATTAAAAAAATAATTAAAATAATATTAATTAATTAATGTGATCAATGCTGAATAACCGAATGATTTTCTGTGAAAAGTAAAGTAAAAAATATATTTAATAAAAATTAGTAATTCCTACATGCTCTTTTTCTTTTCTTTTTTCTCAAAGACTAGAATAGCTCAGGAAGAAAGATTAACAGAATTTTCAATCTAAGTTTCGGTCGCGAGTCGAGACCATCTTCGGAACCTGCAAAAAGTTATATTAGTGCTTCGGGTTCTTCACTTCCTCTACTTAATATTTGAAATATGTTAATTAATCTAGTGAAGTGTTTTCACCGAGTGACCGCAAGTAATTAAATGATATCCGCAGTATGGTTTATTTTCATTAAACTTTATCCTATCACACTTCATTTTCTTTCCTGTTGATTTTTTTTACACAATGAAATGATCTCATTTTAACGAGTGGAGCAAAAGAGAGAAGAGACTGCATTGAACAAAAAATTACAATACTATATGAAATATATACCATTTGTAATCAAATATTATTTTATTGTGTTAAAAAGTCAACATGCCCGAACACTATTATATATTTTTCCAAGTCTCAACTCGCAACCGGAACATTAACTAGAAAATTTTCTAATTTCTTTTACTTGTCTATTCCATCCTACTTTTTTACAAATTTCTCCAGGCTATTGTTTTATTTTTTCTAAATTTAATAATAAAGTAATAAAAAAAAAAAGTGAAAATTCAATAAAGTTGAACTTATTTGATGATATTAACCAAAAGTTGATGAAATTAGGAAAATAATTTGTTCTAAAATTTTGAGTAGATTTATTCCTAGGGCTTCCTTCCTTCTGTCTGATATCCTCTCTATTTGAAATTTACAGTATAGCCATTTAGGAGTCCATTCAAGTAGGAGAAAGCCATTGTTTCTGCTTCCTGTTTTGTTTTGTCTTTCGGCCCCTGAGGCCATTTATTTATTTATTAATTGGTAGCCAATATAATTTAAATATATTTTTGTCGCTCAGGATGGGAAGCGAACCTGTGACCTCCCTAAACCTCTAGTTTTGTACTAATTGCTGCTTCCTACTGAATGGTATTGTAGAATACATATATATATATATATTATATTTTATGATTCACAATAAATCTAAAGATCGTCATAAAGAAAAATATCCTATTCAACTGATTAAGTCTGATAAATAAAAAACCGAAAATTTTTAATATTGGACTTTGATTCTTACAAGTTCTTCACTTTTTAGTCACTGTTAGTAAGGTGTTTTCACCGAGTGACCGGAAGTAATTAAAAGATAACCTCAGCATGGTTTATCCTATCACACTTCGTTTTCATTCTCTCTTATATATATAGATGTGTAATATATTGTATATTGAGAAAGTATTGTGATCGCAAAAAAAAATGTCGAGATTTCAATGGAAATACATGATTTTGAAGTCCCCTGAGTCTAAAAAATGGTCTTTGTGTGTGTGCTTATTTATTTCAGTGGAAGAACAAGAACAACAAAACGAAAAAACGTTCGAGGTTGAATTTTTATATTTAAACTTGGTAGGGTATCCTATTCGCCTGCACCTCAAATAAAATCGGTCAACGGATATTGGTTCTTTATTGACTGATACTGTAATTTTTTACGATTTTCTCAAAATTCGTTCTAACGAATGGGATTAATATTCATATATCAATTATTTATTTGTTTGGGCCCGCTTTACTCTTTTAGGTAGCTGACAGCACATTACTCAGCTTTCTTTACCTTAGGAAGGAGAAAGTGGTGTAACAAACCAGATTTTGATATGTAAAATATGTGTAAAAAATTTTAGATTTTATGTGAATAGCAACATGAGGACCGTGACATCAAAAAGTTTTGTAGTCTGGTGTAATTATCCGCCAAGACCCAGACTACATATAAACAGACATCGCCGGGTAAATAGTGATGATCTCTCTCAATGCCCATTTTAGAATAGAAATTATACATACAAGACCCACTAAGGACTTATATCTGGATTGTTTTCTAGAATTATGTGCTGTTTATGAAAGATTTTTCGCTATAACGGCCACCACTTTCATCAAATTTAATTTCTCCATATGCGGAGAAAGACTTCGTCAAAAATATTGTTTGGAAAAGATAAATTTTAATAAAATACGAGTTTTAATTTCATTTTCTTAATTTATTTTAGTTTTGGATATAGAAATGGAAAAAAAAATTAATAAAATTCTAAAATGTTCCCTTTAGAAGATTTTTTGAGAGTAAAGAAAAGAAAAGAAATTGCATTTGCTTTCTAATTTCTCTATGTTGAAATTTACCGTTTTACTATCATAATGCTAATTTAATTTTCCAAAAAGCTTTTGTTTTTCTTTTTTATATAGGCTAAATACCAACTTAGAAAAAAAAAAAACTAAAAGAGCCAAAAATAAAGAAAAATAAAATTGTTTTATTTTCCACATCACAAATAAGAATTTTAATTTAAATCGTTCTCTCTGTAATTCTTTTTTAGATTAAAATTTAAAAAAAAATGCCGTCTAATTATAAATTTTGAAAGAAATTTAATGAAAAAATGAAAAAGATCCGTACAAAGAGGTACCAAGAAATGTTCGGAGATTAAGCCTTTACCGCCCCCTTACAAATTTTTCATTTTAACTTTGATTTGTATTGGAAACCATTTAGAGTAGGGGCCTCTTTAGTTCTACTGGATGCACCTCATTAAATAAATCTTAATAATACCCTACTATATCATTTGGAGTAACTATATATTTATGTATCATAGCTCGTGTTTGATTGCTGGAAGAGAGACAACCAAAATGACCAATTATGTACTTTTGCTTAATTGCTCTCGAGAAGCTCCGGATTAATTAATCAAAAAATAAATTAATGAGTTGGTCTTTTTGGTTGCCTATCTTCTAAGAAAGCAAAAACAAAAGAATCTCCCTAATTTCCATAGTTTTATTTTTATAAATTCCTTGATATATCTCTTATAAAATATAAACATTTGTAAAAATATTCTGTACTCACTTTATTAGTAAGGTTATTTATTGGTTGGTATGAATTCGAATTCCTTACCTGCAAAAGAGAGATTAGCATAATTAAAACAAATTAAATATTTTCAGAAGTTAAATAATTTCTCTTATTCATTCAACTTTGATCGTTTTCAAACAATTTCATCTGTTTTATGAAATCATTTACTAAAATGGCGATTTAAGAAATTTTATATAATATTCTAGAATAAAAAATAAATAAAAATTAATTTATAAAATAAACTTTAATAAATTCAAGTGAAAATTGAAGGCATCTGTGAATATTGGTTAAATGATTTTCCATAAAATTTACTTAATTAATAAAATTCCAGTGTGCAAGCGCCCTCCCAGGCGTTCTTTAGAGCGGTGGATTAATGTATATAAATTATTTAAATAATTTCGAATGTTGTCGCTTATCGCCCCCTCATTAATATTTGGCGAGCAGACAGGGGGTGTTTTTTTTTTTTATCCTTTTGTGTAATGATCAAAACAACACATTTACTTATCCATGGATATTTGGATTGCAAACAAACAGATAAGAAATTTTAAACCACACTTTCTTTGTTTTCGTCTTACATTAGATAAAAAAAAAAGTAAAAAAAAATAAAATAAAATAACCCGTCATTTTCTCTCTCTCTTTTTTAACGTCACTTCTTATCAGGTTTTATAAAATGAGTTTGTCGTGAAAACCTGATACTAAATAAATAAATAAAAAAACTACAATAAAATTTTATCTTATTATTTATTGATAAAAAAATAAAAAAAAAAAATATTTCTAAGCATAAAGAAATTTCAGCTGGGAATAAATTTACGAAAAAAAAAAAAATAATTTTTTACATTCCCAAAGGATATAAAAGAGAATAAAATAAAAAGAAGAGGCTTGGTTATATGAGTATTCTCTACTACTTATTATTTAGGAGAGAGAGTTTTTTAGAATTTAGTCATAGAAAGACCAGGGCTTTTCCCTACACAAAGCAACCCACCCCCTTTCTTTCATTCTTACTAGCTACACTTCATATGGTCTTTGTTGGGCCATGCACTTAGTCAAAGGCTCCGCACCTCCCTTTGCGTAATTTTTCCAAATGTATTAAAAAAGAAAATATGAAGGGATTAGAAATTCTCTAAAATTAATTTCACCAGCCCTAAATGAAATTTGATTTTGTCCAATCCCTTTAAAAGGCAATATGAAATATTGTAAAAGTTATATATTTTTTCTGTTTTTCTAAATCAAAGATCATAAAGACATAGATGATAAATTTGACGATAGTCGAATGTTTTTCGTAACAATGGCTTTGCTAATTCATTTTGAGTAGGCAAAATATATTTTGAAAATAAAAAAAAAGAGCAAAATTAAAGCTATGGAAAAAAATTTTGCTTTCTTATTCTAAAAAATACATCTGCATCTAATTAATTGTTAGCCATTTATTTTAAATAAAGAATTAGATGGTAACCAATGGAATATGAAACAAGAATCTTATCACTAATCCATGGGGAGTGCAATCATTTCATTTAACCTTTTAAAAGCTTATTCGGAATATTTTAAATGAAAACTCATAAGGCTAAGTCCAAAAATAAAGATGAAAATTAAAAACAAAAAGAGATGGATTTTTGCCATGCTTGCTGCTTTTTCTCTTTAAATATTTCACTTGATTAAGTGTATTTGGAAAAAGCATATTTAAATAAATTAGTCCAACTCTAATTCTAGGAATATTAAATAAACTTCTTCTGTTAGAAGTGTGAAAAACTATTTAATTATTCTCAAGATTAAATTCTTATCTCTCTCCCTCTGACTCATTTATCGCTAGATTTAATCTCTCTTAAAACTATTAAACTAGCAGCAAACTAACTACTATTTCCTTTTAATAGAAATAAATGAAGAAATGTTCTCGTATATACTAACGACAAGTCAAAGTTGAACAAGATTTTAATGGCGTCTTTTTGGATATTATATTTTAATTAGAAAATAATTTTTAATATTTAAACCAAATGGTACAAATAAATAAGACGTTTTTAACATAAATATCAATAATCATTGATGGATTAATTTAAATAAATATGGACGGAGTCTATATGACCTCAAGTGGAGAAAAAAGGATTGAAATATTTTTTAACTATAATTAATAAAAGTAATTTCTCTGTTGGCCTGAAGACAGGTTGTAGTGCCAGTTTATTTATAAAATAAACAATACTTTCCCACTATATATTTCATATATAGGTAAGAGAAAGTAAAAATCTTATATTAAACTGACACTACAACCTGTCTTCAGGCGAATAATGAAATTATTAAAGCAAAAGAATAATAAAATTTAAGAATTGTACTAGCTTCCATCACATTATTGAAAAAAAATTTAAGTATTCCAGTCAAGGGGGGGAATTGAATTCCAATCTCCCCCTTTCCCTCCTCCCCAAGACTCCTTTTTCATAATCTAAAAATACACTTTTCGTCCTCGATCCTGAAATGATATTGGTTGAAATCGTATTTTAATATTTATATGGCAAATTTATTATTAATGTCCTTCGATACCGAAATACAAAAGTGACGTTCCAGTCTATGTTAAATAACAATAAAAAAAAAATTGGAATTTCGAATCAGAAATAAATGCAAAAAAAATTTTTTTCTCTTCACCTAAACCACCTCCCACTACAAAAAAATATCTAATCCTCCGCATGTTTCTAAATTAAGTTCTGATTTAAAATTAGGGCTGTTAGTTCCATAAAGAGATTGATATTTGATTTAATATTCTATAAAAATATGTACATGTTTTTGAAGAAAAAAAAAATTTTATTGATATTCTTTAGAAAAAAAATATATATAACCCTAAACCAACCCCCTATCAGTGGCTGTATCAGTATCATCGAGTTCTATAATCACTATTTAATTTCTAAGTTTTTGGGTCCAAAAGTATCAAAATAGTTTAGAGTTTTTGAAGTAACTAAACCAGAAAACTATGTGAAAACGACATTGAAAGGTAAAAAGGTGAAGGTCATATAAACAAATACATTTTTAGGTTGATTTTTAATAATAAATTCATATTATATTCAAATAAATAATTTATAATTTTTGTTACTTTTTTTTATGATAGATCATCATTATTGAAAGCATGTTTTAGAAAGAGCTAAGTGTATTTTTTATTGCCTAATAGGATTTACGATAAAATATATTCTTGGGGCTTTAAGGCAATAATTTTTTTTACGCGAATGCTGACACCCAAAGAGATTAGAATATAATAAACGGAGGGAACATAAGCCAGTAAGGGTTTTTAGACGAAGTGAGATGAGCTACGTCACAAACGGAAGAGAAAGGTTTTTTATAGATCTCACCAAGAAAATTTATCTTTGATTCATCAATCAATTATATTATGACCTCAAGAAAAAAAAGAATAATAGCTTTAAAGATGAAGAAGTTAGAAAAAATGCATGCTTTTTTTTTTTAATATTGTGATAATTTTGAAATATTATTTATAGTCGTTGCGATTTTTTATTGCTTCTGTTTTGGCAGATATCCTATAAACAAATCAATAAAATATAAATAAACACTTAAATATTCAAAAAAAAAAAAAAAATAATAATAATAATAATAATTTCCGAGAATTATGCATAATGAATTAGTTGTTTCTGTCCCTTGGAGTAGAGACATTATCCAAAGGTTCTATGTTCGTTTCACGACCAAATTTAATTTAAAATAAATGGATAAATATGTTCATTGTTAAAATACAAAACTAATTTTTTTAATCTTCTCTGGTCCTGGCCCTTGTTGGAGAGAAAGAGATCTCGTTTCACGATCCAAAGATTAGTGCTTTCCGTCTTAAGCGACAAAAATTTATTTATATTATATTGGCTATCAATTAATATAAATAAATGAGAACGGGGACTAAATGGCCTCAAATACTGAAAAACGCTTAAAAAACGAAACCCTCTGACAAAAGCTCTTATAGTAATCTATTCATAATTGGATTCAGAAATAAAGAGATCTGAAGAAGCATTTGCAGCTTTTGTGAGAGAGTATAATAATCGATTTATTGGGAATTTTTTATGAACTTTTTATAAAATGTAGCTAGATGATTTTTACATTAGTATCACGATTTTATCACGGCTCCGAAGTTGGTTCGAACCCGGACTGAAATTTATGTTATGTTATAAATATATATACTAATGCAACAACTCAGGCTTCCATTTTTCACTCTTTTCAACAATTTACCCAGTCATAAATCTTCATCTAGAAATAGATAATAATTCCAATATTTTATATTAAGACAAAAGTAACGACAGATATCCATAAAATTTTATTCATTTTTAAGACGTTGCCAACTGGCTCATATTCATAAGATAATAATTTTTCATAGATTTTCGGACACATAATTTTATCCCCTTTCTAATGGTATAACAAACATTTTATTATTTTCTTTTAATGCCATTAATGAGTAGCACATTTCATCGACATAATCTGCATTTTATCTTCTGGGGGTAGTAGTAGTAGTAGTATTAGAACTAGAATAGAAAAATTTTATAAATAGCCTAATATATAAGGCCTTTTTGTAGAATTGTAAAAAAAGAAAATATAAATTTCAATGAGAATAAATGAATTTTTTCATCCAGAACAAAAATAAATAAAAAATTTGTTTGAATTGGAAAAAAAAATTCCATTTCGTATTCAAAATAAACAGATTTGAATATTTGATATATTTGCATTCATAAAACCACACACACACAACAAATCAAGTTAAATCTTTTTTTTATTATTTTTTTTTATTTTTTTTTTTAATAAAGGGATTCCCTGAAAATGAAAGTACATCATTTTCTCTCCCTAAATCCCCTTCCCCTTTCTCTTAGAAGGGTTGATTAAGTTTGGTTGTTGTTGTTGTTGTTGTTGTAAATGCGCATCTCTTTCTCTCTCCCTCTCTCTGTTGCTACAACTCAAGATACAGTACGTATGTTCACATTCTTGAACCCCCTGGATGGTTGACACCTTTTCAACTAACTTGCCAAGTTTCCTCAGAGTCCAATTAACACTGCACTAAGGTATATAGCGTACGTATAAACTAACTGACTGTCGCTCCCTAAGGGCTATGCTAGTAACTACCGAAATAAGAAGAATATCTTGAGTTGCTATCGGTAGAAAATATATAGCACAGATTAATTAGTAATTTTTTCATCTGAAAAATCAATTTTTTTCTTAATGAAGTGAAAGGTGAGAGGAATACGTTTTTACTGTGTGTCTGTCATATCACGCAATTGAACTAAGACTGTTCAATCGATATATTTCGTTTATATTTCTATAGGAAGCTTATTTTCTAAGGATGTTACACTCGTTGGGAAATCACGAAACTTATCAGCCCAAAAAAAAGTCAAAATGATTTTTTAAGCTACATCTTTCAGCATCAAGGACATAAAGACTATAAGGTTAAATAGAAATTTAACAATTATGTTATCCGTTTATATTTAAATTAGTTGATTTTCAATTTTTTTTTAGTCTATTCGACAGGCTTATAAAAGAAATATATAATATACAATATTAAGATACATATTATACAAGCATATTATTTATACCAATAGGTATCTAATTTTTTTTTTGTCTTTTTCGGCCACTGAGACTCCGTCCTTATTTATTTATATTAATTGGTAGCCAATATAATATAAATAAAATTTTGTCGCTCAGTACAGAAAGCGAAACACTCACTTTGGTACGTGAAGTCAGACCTCTAGCTCTGCACCAAGGGATAGGGCAGGTATCTAATTGAATTAATAATAAATAAATATTCTGACTGGGATCCCTTGGATTTTAAATATTTACCTCTAATCTCTCGCCCATGGAGTTCCAATTACTTTAAATAAATATTATCGCTCATGGAAGGAGATCTTGGATTATGCTCTCAGAGCTTTGTCTCTAATCCAAAGGACTGTAAGGTACATTTCCACGAAACTCGATTATTTTCATAATTATTGGGAGACACCGAGGAAATATCAATACTCATAAAATTCTCTTTAAGAATAACGAAGCTATCCGGATGGATGGATGGATGGATTGATATAGAGCGGATCCCTTGGGAGAGCCAGACACAGACCATTCGAATGGGTCTTTTGTATCATTAACCCTTGAGGGTAAGATTATCTCTCACTTTTCTACCCCAGGAGGAGACTTCTGGTAAAGTTGAAAATAATTTTTTGGGGCAAGACTGACTCGAATCTGAGTTGTTCTCTATCAGGTCAGTAATCAGCAGCTTATTCGTCATAGCCACTGCCTCCTAAGGAAACTAGTCTGTCGAATATTAATAAATGCAAAAATATTCCAATTTTTGTTCTTTTTTTTTTTTGCTGCTTTCAATTTAGACTTTCACGATTATTGCTAGAATAAAGTGGCGTTAATTATGGTTTATTTTGTAATTAAAACTATACTATGAATAATATTAATTTGGAATAATAATAAACAATAAACATTTACTTATCAAAGTGAATGCATCTACCTGATGATGGCTGCAGAAATAATGGCCGAAATATTGTATTATTGTATATTATTTTTTGTACTATTAATCAATCCAAAAAAATGCCTTTTATTTATGAGGATTTGTATACTTCCCTATATTTGTAGAATGCAGTTAGTTAGCTAGTATAAATTTATATATATATGTATGTATTTTAATTTTTATAATTCTAATAAAATTGTTTATTCCCTTTCATAAGTGGAATGAATTTTTTCAGTTATAAAAAATTTCTTGCCCAAATGAATCATGAATCAGAAGCCGGCAAATTGGGCATTTCATAATTGCTTTCCAAATATGAAGAAAAGTTTTTGTTAAAATGATATTTAAAAATATCTCTCTCACATACGAAATTAAATAGAAACTTTTAAAACATTTTTTTTCTCTCATAAAAGAGAGAGAGAAAAAAAAAAATTATCATTTTAAAAAGAATGCAAAAAATTCGCTTCATTTCACCTAAAAAGAACTTTTCGATATTTTTTTAACCCTTTAATTATTTCTCTCTTAAAAAGTTTTTTATATAAGAAACAAAGTCCAATGAGGATTAAACAAAAAGTATCTGTTAAGTGAAATTAAATTGTTGTCTTTTTCGTTGAAATGATCTTAAGGCGAATTATTTTTCTGGGTTAGAAGAAATTATCAACTAACTCTATAATATTGTGGACGAAATTCAGAGAGCGTGGGAAGGAGACGAGAGAGACATTCAAGTCACGTCCTCTGGTAATGTATACCATAGCCCCTCTCAAAAAAAAAAAAGTTTGCTGCTTGCAAGTTGGTTCGTTCGTTCGTCTCCTAAAGAAAGAGCCAACCGACAGACAACTCGAGTGTCTTGCGGATAATCGGACTTGGAAAACGGAATTAAGCGCGAAGCTCTTCCAAGTCTCCCTAAAGTTCAATTTATTTTGGGGCTTTTTGTCCAGATGAGGTCGCAATCAGCCAAACAAACCTCTTCCTTCTCACCAAAAAATAACCAAGACCTTTGAGTTATTTTAATTCACTCACAGTGATGAAATAAAAAAAATTAGGAAATAAAAAAAAAAACGATTAATAGGTAATAGTAATAATCTTAGATAACGTTAAAGAAAGAAATTAGCCTATAGAAAATCTATCTTCATTTTAATGAATTAAAAAAGCAGACATTAACGACAAAGACGTCTACTCCTACGGTTCCCAACCCAAACTTTTCCATTGAACAACCACATATAATCTGAAATAAATAATCTCCCTTTTATTATAATAACAAATATAAAAATTTGAAGTGTTTGTGATAAAATAAATTAGTTGTAAGTCATATTTGTGTGGAAAACTTAATTTAAATTAAATTTTTTAAATAGGGTTTTTTTCTCTGCGAACCGGAACTGATCTGGGGACTGGGGGGAAGGGTGGGGGGGGACGTTATTCACTTCAACAGAGATACCTACGCCATAAGCAAATTCAGGTTCCCAACCCAA
>JAAAKE020134514.1:0-14037 GCA_010014785.2 Anisolabis maritima | reverse complement strand
AAAATGATGTAGAAAGTATGGCGGAGGGGGGGGGGGGGGGGGGGGGGGGGGGGGGGGGGGGGGGGAGGACAAATGCCTGGTGCGAAGATCACCCGGGGGCGCAAAAATTGTATTTATTTAAAAATAAACTTATTTTATAAATTATTCTATACAAATTTAAAATAAAATATATATAGAACCTTTAGTGAATTATATTAAAAATTAGGTGGTAAAAATTTCTTTTTATATATAAGTATTTTTTATTGATTTATATCAGACCACGTACACTAAGGCTAAATAATTTATTGAAATACTACTACCGCTTCTAAAGACAATTCGTGGTAATAAAAATAATAATAATAATAACTTGTTATTTTTCAAAACCAAATAACGAGATATGAAAAAAATTAACAATGGAAGGGGGCGCCAAATATAAATTTGCCCCTAGACGCATGATATCTAGCCTACGCCATTTTATATAAAATAAAAAGGTCTTGAGATCGGCTCAAAATTTTTTAATTAATCCTCTGTCACCACCTGTTTCATCACCCGCTTTCAGGACAAAAGAGTGAAACAGTTTTTCATGCCTCCTACAATTTTTTTAAAGTCTTTTCGGCATCTGAGGCCATATAGTCTTTTAAAAGATATATATATATATATATATAGGTTAGTATATATAGTTAGTTTACATCACTTGGAATCTAATTGATTTAAATAAATTTTCATGTTATTGCTTGGGATCTGAACCCAGCCCCCTTCGCTTTGAAGATTATCAATATTGACAATGTCAATATCTTTAACTTCTTGGCCACAGGGGGTTCTACAATCGTTATCATTATATATCAACAATAAAATATTATTGAACATGAATTGGAGTTGTGAGTGGCTCTCAGGTTGCATATTGTCGGCCATATGTGAGTTGTTTTGTAAAAAGTAAATAACGATTACCCTCTCCCCCCCCCCGTGGCCGAGCAGTTGAAGGTATTGACATTGTCAATATTGATAACCTTCAAAGCCAAGGGGTGTGGGTTCGGATCCCAGGCCCGATGAAAATTTATTTAAATTAATTGGATACCAATTGGGGTAAATAAATATGTCTGGATTCCATGTTTCGTAATTAATATATATTGCAGATCGTTTAAAGTTTATATGGTCTCAAATACCGAAGAGACTTGAAAAAAAAAAAAAACGATTGTAGAAGGCATGAAATCTGTTTCACTTCTTCTCTCCTGAAGGTGGGTGGCAAAACTGGTGACAGAGGATTAAAAAATTTTGGGCCAAGTCCTTTTTATTTTATTCATTTATTTATTATAATTCAAAGGCTCTCTCCCAAAAAAATTTTTATTTTTAATTGTTGTTTTCTTCTCTCTGTACTGTAGAAAAAATATACTGACATTACAGGCATCACTTGTAGACGAATATGCACAAATTTGGCCTACAAAATTAGTATCTGGTTTTTCTCGATTTTGCCATTGCTCTTTACATTTATTTTTATTTACGATTTTTACAGTCGTTTTCATTAGAGTTTTAGCTCGACTTTTTGTCTCAGCGTTCTGTTAAAAAAAAAAATTAATAAACAAACAAAATGCAATTATTTTCAATAAATACGCAAGTCCTTACTGTGAATCCCCATCCACTTATCGAACAGGTGGTATTATCAGGAATTGGATCTTTTGAGAATTTTATACTTTTTACTGATGAAGTTATATTAAATGGTTTGGAGAGCTAAAAAATATCTGAAGATGTTGTGTCGGAATCAAAAAATAAAAGAGGTTAACCAGCAAACAAAAAGGTATTTTGGACAACGTTTCGGACGCGAATCCTTTCTCAAGACCAAAAGATTGTCAAAGATCTTGTGGTGATTCGCATTGATAGAAGCCTACCTTTCAGCCTACCTAAATACACTTAAAACATTTTCAAAGCCTCTGAATATTAAATGTGAAGCTTCTCATGTTGCTTGAATTTCCACGAGAGCATTTTACTGTTCTAAATATTTCATTCAAATGTTATAACCATATCTCATTTAAAAAATTTTATTTAAGGCACGAATATTATGTTATTAATATTTTATTGATAGTATTGTATTTTAGCCTTTTGACAATGGTTTATTTTTATTTATGTATATTTTCATTTTTCTTTGCTTGTATTAAAATACAATAATATGTGTATAATTTTGTATATAAGCTGGTCTGAATGGTTTTGACCAAAAGTCGAATAATAAAAAAACTTCGTAACATTATGTTCATATAAAACAAAAAAAAAAAACACACAGTCTTTTCTTAAAAAGAGTCCATATTATTTTATATTAAAAAATAGGAACTGATTTTAAATTTGGAAATTTTTATCGATATACTGATTGGAATACTTTATCAAATTAAAAAAAAAAAACTTATAATATTACCGTAATGATGGACATATCGGCATAATAAGATCTTCTAGTAAAATCTACATTAGTTCTATAATTTTTAATGGAGCGCACTTGAGTTCCCTTTTCACGTCTCCGATAATTTAGATTTCCAGCAATTATTTTGATATTTAATACTTCATAGATTCTCAGATATTTCTCCTTTTTCCTAAAATAATATTATTTGAAAAAAGGAGATGCTGTATGATTTAAATAATTGTTTCTTTCTGGATGGATGACAGCCGGGGAGGAATAAAGACAAGAGAGAAAAAAAATGAAAACAAACGCTTGGTTTCTTTCTCAATCCTTTATTGCTCCAAACAGATGTCTACAGAGAGATGAGGAAGTAAAAAATATCTTTTTCCATTTAACCATGTCTTGATGAAGGTTGGAAGACACGACCGTAACGTCGACATCTGTTTGGAGCAATAAAGGATTGAGAAAGAAACCAAGGATTCCATCAAGAAAGAAACAATAGTTGATATTATATATTAAAAATAAATATCTCCTTCTCTTAGTATAGTTTTAACACTTCTCTCAGTTCCTCTACCAGGAAGCATAGTCAAAGCTCTTGTTTCATAGTTCACTTCCCGTCACGAGCGATAAAATTTATTTAAATTGCATTGGTTTCGAATTGATTAAATTAAATTAAATTAATATGGTCGGTCAACGGATATCTTAAAAATTATATTCATATTTAGTTTTTTCGTATATTATCTCTATAGCTTCCGATGCGAAAGATAAAAATTTAAATCACTTACACAGGAAGACAATGGGCTGCTGTTAATACATGTAAAGGTGAAAGGATAACTCCGCCACAAAGACTTCCTGCGAATGAAATAGCAACCTAAAACATGTAAACTCTCAGTTATTATAATTATAATGGATTTTTTATTTGAAACTAAATAAAATAAGTTTTATTATTTATATTTGTAAAAAATTGTAATTAATAATTCAAAAATATTAATTATAACCCACAGGGCTGGTGAATTAAACGCTCAGGACAAAATTTTCTTCCCTTCAAAAATTCTTGTTCATAGCTCTGTTACCCCATAAAACAGGGATGTTCTATTTTAAAAAAATACAATAAATTAATTTTATTATTTTTCTTACTTTTATAAAATTATCAATAAGTCTAATTCCTATCGTAATATATATAGAACGCAATAGGGTCAAAATGGTCCAAAGCCAGCTCTGGAATGAAAGAATTAGGCTAATAGGCAAGTGTATTCTTTAAATATGGCATTGTGTATGTAAAAAATTAGAATTATTAAAAATTAAAAATTTTTGTAAGAATTATCTTATTAACTTATATAATTTATCTAACCTGATAGGGGATTTCGTCTTTTTCTGCCACACTACCACCAACAATTTTAGGTGTTGATCCTGCTAATGCAGAGGCGTTCAATAAACCTAAAAAACCAAACGCTAATAAATTAATTTTAATATATATATATTAATAAAAAAAATAGATATTACAAGTATATACTTATTAAAATAATTGTAAAAAAATTCATGATTCATGATAAACTATAAGAAATAATAAAATGATCGTTATCATTATGCTCTAAGATTAAAATTAAACTGATATGGCTAATTATATTAAAAGTAATTGCAAAATAAAATATTTCATAATAACTTTATTTGTAAACAGTGGTCAAGTTTTAGAAAGCGGTGATTTTTTTTTTTGTTATTATACTTCAATCTAATTTTTTAAAATCCATTTAAATAAATTTTGACTATATATACATTGTTATGATATAGAAAAATCCGTATCGATAGGCGAAGCCTAGCACTCTTTTTTCTCCATCTGTACTGCTTGGCCTTATGATATCGGTGGCTGTACTCTTCTTTCCGGCCATGTCCGCTGCAAATTCATTCTTTTAAATCCATGGATTGGCTTATAGGATGGAGTCTAAATAGTCTCAAATGAAAAAGACAAACAATCTATAGAATTGATTTATTTATTAATATTTTCTGGTATCGTAAAGTATATTTCATATTTTAAGCCATGAGTACTCCTCCCCCGGGACCGAGAGGTTAAAGATACTGACATTGTCAATATTGATAACTTAAAAAAAAGCCAAGGGGTGTGTGTTCGGATCCCAATTAGTTCAAAGAAAATTTGAATACCAATTAATATAAATAAATATGCCTGGATGTATGCCTGTGCCGTAATAAATATATACATGTATCATTTAAAAGTCTATACATATCGGTCATGTGGGGAGGGGGGGGGGGGGGGAGAACCGGTAGTTGAAAATAAAAATATTTTTTTGATTATTATTCAATGACTTGGTGTTTATAAAAATAAAAACCAAACTATAAATTAATTGAATAAAAAAAACTCAAAGTTCATTTAATAAAGTATATTTAAAAATAATACAAAAGTTATATAATCGAAGACTAAAAAACCTTGTAGAAAGTAGAAAGGTACTTTTTCAATTATTTAGCATATTTTATTAATTTTGAATGTAAAATCTAAAACTAATATTTAAGAGGGTGGTAACTAGGTGCTTGAACCATAAAAATTCCCTTAAAAAAAAATAATACTCGTCAATCAAGAAATCTAGCGACGGCCCTTCTCATTTCCCACCTAACGAGCATTATAAATCACTAATTTCCTAAAACAAGTCACACAATATTTTTTTTATTTAACACGTATTCTAAAATCCTTAGTTTTATGAATTTTTAAATTTATATTTGTATAAGATAGAAAGGGTGCAGTGAGGAGAAAAAATAAAATAATTAAATTTAAGGACGCAAGTCATTCATACCTTTCCTCAAGATCAAAAATTGTTAAAAATTACACGTCGGTGTTATCGTATTATGCTTAAAATATTTTAACAATACAAAACAATGCTATTATCTAAAATATTGTTGAAATCTTTTATCTATAATACAATAACATCGACGTGTAATTTTTAACAATTTTTGGTATTGAAGAAGGGTGTAGTTTGAAATTTCGACGGAAAAAATAATTGTTTTATTTTTCTCCTGGCTGCACTTTCCTTTCTTCATCTTCTACACTGAATACACCTATAACTTATTACAATTTATATTTGGTAAATATAATAATTGTAGTTGATTCATTTCTCAAAAAATCAGTATATAATAGAGTCGCCATTTACATAGGCAACCCGCTTCGCTCCTGGTGTAAAGTATCCATTGCTTCCCAAGTTTTTTTTTTTTTGAAAATAAAAAACTAAATAGATAAAATATTAAATATAATCGGTTAATTAAAAAAAATGAAATACAAATGTAGATAAATAAGGACAATATGGCCTGTCTCTTGGTGCAGAGCTAGAGCTTCAAAGGTCAGTGGTTTGCTTCCCGTCCTGTGCGACAAAAACTTATTTAAATTATATCCACTACCAATTAATTTAAATAAATAACGGAGTCTAAATGGCCTCAGATGCCGAAAAAGACTTGAAAAAAAAATAAATACAATTTGATTTGAGAAACAAAATTTAGAAAAATAGAGAGAAAAAGGAATAATTTTTATATTTAAAATATTATATATCACGGAACATATTCAAGGCCGAATACTCAGTCACAACTCGATTTCACTATGAAAAAGGGAATTAAAACTTTGTATACGAGTTTTTTATTTCTTGAGATTGTTTTTGTTCAAGACGAAACTTTTTTTCAAGATGGATTGACACAGTGATTTAAGCTATTTCAAATAAACTCATTGAAGTAAAAAGAATGAAGCAAGAGCAATGATTTGGCCCAATATAAGACCATCTTTAGGAGTCTGCAAAGTCAGGCTCGTGTGCTAACATCAAGAGAGGCATTTGCCTCTCAATAATCAATTTGTACTCTACATGATTGCATTCGGTCCTATTTCTATTTAAATGAGGTTTTGACTTTATAAATAAAATATTTTCAAATATGTATATTTCTCCATTAAAAAAAATCCATTTAATTTTAATTTAATTCTCTTTGAAAATAAAAAAGTACATTAGTAAATTCATTCTCATATCATCTCTAAGTATTTATAAGTGTATATGAATATATCAATCCATTCCATTTTTCAATAATTTAATTCTATATTTTAGATCTTTTTATAAGAACTCGTTATGATTGGATTTTTATCCCTATAACAGTTGTGTGTGTTAAATCACAACGGGGACACTCACAGTGAAGTTGTTCTTCAAAAGGGCTGACAAGGTTCCTAAGAGATTTCCGTATAATCGGGAAGTAAGACAACAATCGACCCACCTAAAGTGATGCAGTGATTCATTTGAAGTTCAAACCTAAAAAATCAAAATATTCTCTCAACAATTATTAATCTTAGTAAAATAATACTCTATATACAATATATGCAAAATTGATGGATGGATGGGTTAATTTAGGGCAGGATCCCCCTTAAATTTTGGAGATTCAGGCATTTGGGCCACACATGTTCTTTGTACCACTGGAGGTCAGATTATCTCTCACTTTCCCACCCAGGAGGAGACTTAACAAAGGTAAATAATTAGCATTTGCTTCCTCTCTATTAATACTTATTTTTTATATAGATGTTTTTAATATACAATTATATTTCAAGAATATGTATCGCCTAGAGTTAGAGGCATGAAAATAAATAAATAAAAATATATATATCAATTTCGAGATGTTAAGGTATTAAAATAAAATTGAAAAAATGAGACCCTCGAAGATGTTGAATCCACCATCTTCCGTGGTTTTTGGGTGTTTTATTTTCTAAATTTTAGGGAAAATTGCTTCCATTCTATTGAAAACAAAAAAAAATTAATAAATAAGAATAGCATCTTTAATTATACAAGTGGTGAATTATTTTCAAGTCGCTTTGGCAAAGCCGAACTTAAACCCGAGTTGTGATCCGGATGGGTTAATATAGGGCAGGATCCCCCTTAAATTTTGGAGATTCAGGCATTTGGGCCACACATACGTGTTCTTTGTACCACTGGAGGTCAGATTATCTATATAATATATATATAATCTAAAGCTTAATCGATTAGCCACTCACTTCGTTTAGGGGTGAGTAAAAAGTTAATTATAAAAAAAATTATTTTAAATAAAAAAGTTTGTCTTTTCGGCATCTGCGACTATATATATATTGACATGAAACGTTACATATTTATTTTAATTACGATACAAATTATCCAGGCATATTTATTTACATCAATTGGTTTAAATAAATATTCATTGTATTACCTAGGATCCGAACCCACAACCCTTGCTTTCACGTTCCAGAACGAAAATTTATTTAAATTTTATTGGTTACCAATATAACGGAGTTTCAATGGCCTCAGATGCCAAAAAAGACTAAAAAAAGGGTTAACACATTTAACAGAAATAATTATAAAATAATGAATAGACAAAATATTGAAAAAATTTTATTATTAAAATATTGTTTTTATATAAGTATTATTTTAATTATAATTGAGAAGCGAATGTAAAAATAGTTTTGTAACAAGTAAGTTAGCCTTTATCACCAACAAGCATTTGGGGCTTTATGAATCTCATAAATGTAAAGTTTTTAATAATTATGATTCGTACTTTCGCTGATTTTATACAATTATTAAATAAAGATTTTCTTTAACTCTTTTGATCTGTATAAATAAAACATTTCTCATTCTCTTATTAATATAACAGCAACACCAGGTATCTTAATTTTTTTGTAAAATTAAGTTATATAATAAATTTCAATGTATTCAAATTTTCACTGGAATCCATCTGTGATATTAGTTCCTACAAGAATGCAATTCATTGAACTGTCCTGTCAAGAATATATTAATAATAATGGAACCACATAATAACAATCCCATAAAAAATTTAAATCCATCGGAATTCATTTAATTTTATAAATAAATCAATTTTATAAATTTTATACTAAATGAACATGTATTCATCAATGACTAAAAAATCTTCGAAAACAATATTATTACCCAGCAAAAATATTACTATTTGAATAACTTTTTTATAATATCATATATTAAACAGGGCTAACTTTTCTCAATCACAGATAATTAAGTATTATAATGCAGAGAGCAATAAATAGTGGCATCACATGTTTTAAAGAAGCCGAATCCTAAAAAAAAAAACAGTAGAAATGATTAAGTAAATAAAATATATTGATAAATAAATAAATAAACTATATTAATTAAAAGAAAGTAATTAACTACTAATATTAAATATTATATTAGATTTTCTTCCTCTATTTAACTTATTATCTAAACTTGCTTTATATACGGTACCAAGAACTAAAAACATTAAAATAGTTTTCATATAATTTATTGTATAATAGTCTTATATGATTGGTTCTTGAAAAAATCGAAATGGAAAGACCATACAAATCATTCAAGTAAAAAAAAAAAAAAAAAAAAATGTAAATTCGATCTTGTTTGGTTATTAGAAGGTAAGTAAGCCAAATGACCAACACATACTAATAGATTCGATTAAATGTTCCATAGATGCTCTAGAGCGGGCCATCTCTACTCAATTGTTACTTTCTAGGGAGATTTAACAACTACGCACAACTGCTGCGGGCTAGAAGAATTCTGGAGCAAATAATCGAAAAATATATGAGTTGGTCATTTGGGTACCTTCTGGTAACGAATATATGAATCTGTTATTGGAATGTTTTGTTTTTTAAATCTTAAAAGAGACTCTATTTTTAAAAAATGGAATATCGCAGGGACACAAAAGGGAGAAAAGAAGAAAAATTACTGTTAATTATTGGCTTATTTTAGTAAAAGTTTATTATTTCTTTACTTGCAAATGATAATGCATGACTTTGTGTAAATTCGTCTTAATAATAATAATAATAATCAAAAGTTATTAAAAGCTATAAAACAAGTATAAAAATATTACCTCAATACTTTGAGTAATCCATTCGTGATAATGATTTACATCCGTGTATACTCCAGGTAGTTGAGAACAAGTCTTGGGGCCCCAGGAGACAACACCAGTTAATAAATTATCGCAGACTAACGGGCCTCCTGAATCACCCTATAAAATAGGACCGGAAATATATAATTTAAATAAATATATATACCGGAAATATATACTTTACATAAATAAATATTTCTTCTTAGCAAGTTACCTATCTATCTATATTTATTAAATCTTGTACCTCCCCCTCACCTCCTTTGACCGCGAGGTCAAAGTTATTGACATTGTCAATCAATATAGAGAACCTTAAAAGCCCAGGGCTGTGGGTTCGGATCCCAGGCAATCCGATGCAAATTCATTTAAACCAATTGGATACCAAGTGATATAAATAAATATACAAGTATCATAAATAATTATTGTAGTAGTTTATTATGCTATATGGCCTTTACATCTAAATGTTGAAAAGACTAAAAAAAGAACAATTCTTGTATGTATGTAAATTTTTTTCTCAAAAACGGCTCTAACGATTTTAATGAAATTTGGCATATTTGCAATTTTGGATACAAGGAATTGATTGCTTATCTTAAGAAAAATATATTTAGGATATCTCTGTTTGGATTTGCTTGAATATATTTATGAATGACGCAAGTTAAGCCTTCAAATTTTTTTAAGTCTTTTTCGGCATCTGAGGTCCTCTAGACTCCATTCATATTTACTTAAACTAATTGGTAGCCAATATAATTTAAATAAATTTTGTCGCTTGGGACGGTAGGCAAATAACTGACCTTTGCTTCAAGAAGCAACACCTCTACTCAGAGAGTGACAAGGAGTATTTCTTCTGCAAAGATACAACTCTTGAAAGGTCCCTCTTATTGTCGTTTCTTTGCCCAGATAAAAAAAGCCTAGTTTTGAGATAATTAATATTCAAATAAATTCTATAAGTTGCCTTTGAATAAGCATTAAAATATATAAATAGAAATAAATTTGGCTCAACCTAATGCGCTTTGCAATTTTCTTCTTTCAGCTTTGATTTCAAAGATAAATAACTATAAATAAATAAATATTAGTTCAAAATTGATAAAGGCTATAAAATATATTATATAAATATTACTATAATAGTTTAAATGGAATGATAATTTATAATTTACGCGTTTAATGTAAATAACATTGTATAATAGTTTAAGTAATTCATTGGTGTTATTGATTTATATTTAATCAAATATTATTTCTTCTGTTCAAGTAATATAATCTTATAATTATTATAAATATTTACTTACTGAACATGCATCACTCGTTGGGGAGAATGCACAAATAGACCCAGTCAGATCATAATGTTTTCGAGTATAATTTTCCCATTGTTTTACGCAATTTTCTGAATTGAATATCCTTACTTGAGACATCATTAAAGTTCGAGCTTCAACGGAAATTGCAGCTTTCTAGAAAAAAATTAAAGGAATCTGATAAATGGTAGAGAGAATGTATTAAAGTATTTATTATTATTATCAATAAGGAATTATTTCAATAAACCTAACGAAAACTATTTTGTTAGTTCGCTTAGATAAAACAACTCTTGTTTTAGAAAATGTCATTGAGAAAAATCAGCAAAATGTAATTTATATATATTCTTAAGAACGGAGTTGTCCAAACCCCGGTCCAGTTCAGTAATGAATATGACCAACATCAAATCTTTTAAAAGATTAATATTTATATAATTTCTGAACGATGAGAAACTTTTGCTTATTTGTCAACCTTGATATCATTTATAGCATTGTCCAGAGAGTTTCAAAAATAATATCCATTCTAAAGACTATTGCCTTGTTGCATATACAACCGTTTCACTAGCGTTCAAGGCAGAAGTCTTCAGAGTGGTAATTACTTTTGAAACTCGCTGTATATTATTTACTAACATTTTTTTTTTTTTTCAAATAACCAATCCAAAAGATTAGACACTATAAATTAAAAGACAAATTAAAAAAAAAAATGTTCTACATTTTCATATATAGGTTTTTTTTTTTAAATTAATTAATTCACTAGTTGAGATGAATTGATTCTTCAGGATTTGGTTTCAAGTTCAGCGTCATTCTTGCCATCTATTTTTTTCAATTAAATTACCTAAAAGTATATTTCTCGATGTGCGATAAATTTTTATAATATTGAGCGAGATGATTTTTTGTCTGTTTTGGTATAATTAGTGTCTGTTGAGTTTAAAATCTATTGTGATGTACTAGCTACCCCTTTTATTATATAGAACGCCAGGCTATAAACAGAGAGGGCATTTGAGGGCCCCCCTGGCAGGAGGAGCATTTGCATTTGAAAAAAATAAAAAGGAATTTTTTTCAATTAATAAAAAAGCTAATTATTTTATAGTCTAAAATATATAGTTTTATATATTTTAATGACGCATTCTACTCATTAATCAGTTCAACAATTCACTCAATAGAAGAAATTTGTTTTAAATATTTTGACTTCTATTGCAGTGATTTTTAACTGTAGGGACACGACTCACGGTCGTTGGAACGCGAAAAAAAATGTTACCTATTTATTCATCTTTAGAACTATAATCATTATATAATATGTAAATATTTAAACGTTGAAGAAATAATATTCTCCAAACAAGGTCTTAAAAATATTCTCACGGTTAGTAAAAGGCTTAAGAAACAAAGTTCAATTGAATTTCTTAGAAAGCAAGTAATTTCAAATCTTTTGTAAAAAATTAAATATAAATAAATTTAAAATATAAAGGAGAAACAACTGAGTTTTATATTTTTCCTTATGATTTATTTTGTCGCCACCCCCAAGCCATAAACTTCTATTATTCAATAACGTAATTTTTATTGTATTCTTATTAGAAATAACTATATATTACTATATTATTAACAGAGAACCGAAACACACTGTAATAGGAATTGTTTATATTTTATTTTGAGAATTTTTTGCTTAAAACTGCTTACCGACTATTTTTATTCTAGTAATGCTAATATGTTTTAATTTTCAAAAAAGATGAGAGAGAAAACGAAATTTTTGTCGAAACTAATGTGCACAAAACACAATCCCAGCTGAACTCTAATCTAAGATCTAATCTACTTTTTTTCTTAATAATTTTTTCAAATACAAAAATAGTAATTCAAGAAACAGTCTTTCAAACAACATCTCTAATGATTTACTATTTTTAAAAAATCTTTTTTGACACCTGAGGCCATTTAGACTCTATTCTTATTTATTTATATTAATTGGTAGACAATATAATATAAATATTTTTTTTAGAAAGTGCCAAGTGATTGGTTTGTTTCTAAACGATATATTTACTTATAACCTTTTAAGGAGTTTTGAAAACCACTTTTTCAAAACATAGCCCTATTATTCAATAAAGAAAGCGAACCACTGACCTTTAGTAAATGTGGTGAGACCTCTACCTCAGCATCAAGAGACTGGGCTCATTCACTAATTTTAAAATGAATTTATACAGGCTTTTTTATTTTTTTATCAAGGAGAGGAATTCCTACCATCCTATTTTTGTTATGATATTATGATAAGATAATTTTTTTTACTTAGAGAGAAAAAAAAAATCAACTACTATCATTTCCCTAGTAAATATTTTAATGCAAGAATACTTACTGTTTTCCCCCAACCACTTATCAAGCAGTTGGTATCGTCTTTTACTTGATCATTTTGCATTTCGATATTTTTTACAGTTGAGGTAAAAATGAATGGGTCATTCAGCTAAAAAAAAATATAAAATAAATTTAAGTTATTCTCATTGATTAAGATAATAAAAATTTTCTTAATTTTTTAAATTGAAAGCAAGTAAATCAGAATAATATTTCTTTTATTATTAATTTTTGTCTTTCGGAATCGAAGGGCTTATAGACAACAATAAATATTTAATATCAAATTCACAATTTGAGTTATTCGTCCATATTTATTTAAATTAATCGATAGCCAATATAATTTAAATAAATTTATTGCTTAGGACGGGAAACAAGTCACTAAACCTTACTCATTAAGTAAAAACTTTATTTCTTTTCTAAGGGATAGTGTATAATAGTAAATAAAAAGTGCAATTATATATTACTCACGATAATTAGGCCAATATCAAACTTGAGTGCTATAGGTTGATAATCTTCATGAATTTTATATGATTTAACGGTGCGTACTTGTGCCTCGTAATCAAGTGGCGATTCGATTCTTCTACTTCCAGCAAGTACTATGATATCATTAGCATTGACTGTAATACTTTTTTCTAAATCACTGAAAATTATTATTATATTATTTTTTAATATCTAATATTATATTGATATAGTTGCCAAAGGATGAGTCTCTATGTAAATAATAACGTTTCGGCCTTAATGAAATAAGACTATTTTTAGTAAACTTGGAAAGTATAAAAAGTTGTCAAATTTATATTATTTATATATATGAGATTTGTATCTAAATTATCTTTCTTTAAATAAGTAAAAAAAAAATTTATTTCTGCTTTATATATCAGCCATTTGCCACAAATGAAGGTCATTGGTTATTAAAGTCTCAAGAAAGTTTATATGGATAACACAACAAAAGGTTTTTTACTTAAAACATACTAATAATAATAATAATAAAAATAAATATATTGTAATTTAAAAAATTGTTTACCAAAACAAGAACTGTATATATTAGCTGGAACCATCTAGCTATATATGATAACTTAAATACAAATGTCATTTAAATATATAAATAATATAAACTTGACAACTCTCTCTCTCTCTCTCACTCTCTCTCTCTATATATATATATTATATACAGTATATATATATATA
>JAAAKE020134503.1:0-14038 GCA_010014785.2 Anisolabis maritima | reverse complement strand
ACATGTCTTTTTTGATAGATTTCTATTATTAATAACGCATCATCAGGCCATCCTTCTTTATATTATATTGACTATTTTACAAAATAGGAATAAATTATAGTTCATGAATGTCAATCCGGAGACAGAGGAATTTTATAGACATATATTTTATTGAAGACATGGTGTTTCTCTGGAGACTCTTTAGACATTTAAAAATAAGATTTAGCTTCGAGTTCTGAAAAGGTTTTCAACAAATATTATATTTTTTTACAATAGACCAATGTTTTATACCATCAAAATTTGACTGACTCAAGAAAGAGTGATGAATGTTTATCATCCACATACCAATGAGACTGTAACATAACTTTGAGCAAAAATACAACTACCAAATTGGACTGAAGATGAACAAATAAACGTCGTTTGAAACGTCTCGAAACTTTTAAGTTTTTATTGAACATTCAAAGGCTACTTCTCTTCTATTTTATTTATTTTAGAATTTAGAATATGTTCCTATGTTCCTTGATGTAGTGTAAAGAAATATTTGTTGAAAACCTTTTCTTTTCAGAATTCGGGTCAATAAATTACGTAGAATTTTATCGATCTCAAATGAGAAAAATGTTGAGAAGCGGCATGAGATATCACAAGCAAGACAATTTTTGACAAATATATAAAAGAGGTCACATCTTGCAAGTATGTGGAGTTAAGAGTGGCATTTCTTCTCCATTTTATATACCGAGCTTTTCCTCTCCCTTCTCTAAGCTTCAAACGGGCCGAGTTGTTTCTATTCTCAGTCGCATTTTTGATATTGTAATGCCAACCATAATTTCAAGGAAAAAGGCAAGGAAAGAAGAATATTTAAAAAAAGGTCCTAATTGGAGTTTATATTTTTTTTTTTCACTCAATTTTTTATATTTATATTATAAAAATTCGATTCAGTATTTAAAAATAATTTTTTTTTCTCTCCCATTTGAATAATTTATTTGATTTTATCAGAGATCATTTTCTTCTCTTCTTGGGAGGTCACCCGGAAACAATAAATTAAATGATCGACTTTGATTAAGGTCCGCTGTCAGATCTAGGAGATCTGATCTCTTCCCTGGGTTTTATTATAATGAGAATCTTCTTATTTGATAATTAATCAATGCATAACCCCCATCACCCACTCCTTCATTCATCCTCCATCTTCAGTTTAATAATTAATTTCTATATAAATCATGTATCTTGTTTGAATTTGGTTAATTAGTTTTTGGCGTTCTACTCTACTACTACAACAAACGATAAATTAAACATTTTTCGATCTCCCTCTCTTTACTTTAACTTTGCTTTTGATCAATTTTATTTAAAATTTTAAGTTTCTTCTTAACTAATTAAAATAATGAAATAATTCTTAGAAATTAAACTTTGTGATAAATTATTTAAAAAATAATCAATTTTTTTGTCTTTAAAAAAAAAAAATTAATGAAGGTTCTAAGTGAATTTAGTGGATTTTATTTTTAATTAATTAAAAATATAGAAATTGTTAAATTACTTGGAAATTACTCCAAAATTAGTCTTAAAATCCAAAAGGATTAAATTATATAGCCAAGAGAGAAAGGATTTCAGCTAGAAAAAAATCAGTTTAATCAGTAATTTATTCGTCATTACGATAACAGTAAGCCTACATCACAGTAGTTTAGCAAAACATTTTATTTGAATATTTTTATAATATTTAAATAAAATATTTTATAATTTTTTTTTAGACATTCGCCTGTTGATGCCATTTTGATTTGCACTTTTATATTTTCATTAATAGAAAAACTATATCAATGTCTTCCGGCGAACATTCAACGCTCTTGTTCCTCGGAGCCACCTGTCCGAGGTTCAGCAAATCTTGGTCTTGCTTAACAACAACGATCTCATGACTGTTCCTCTCTTCGCCTATGTCAGATCTTTTTAATTTTTAACGTTCCTCTCTCTTTTAATGATTATTATACCTTGCAATGTTTTAATAAAACTAGAGAGCCTCAATGACGAGAACAAAAATAAATAAAATCATCAAGAGATAAAGTCTACAAAAAAAAAAACCAAAAGGAAAAAAAATATTTTATCACAGAAGGTTATATATAGGAACTAAAAATGTCAAAAACATAATAAAGGAAAACAGGGAATGATAGCACATGCGAAAGAAGACCTAATGCGAAAAATACCACAAACACTATCCAAGAAGTCAAAAAATTTTATCAATAAAATTCAAATCATTTTTACAAAAAATAATTTTCAGGCAATATTTTGTTACCAGATTATAACTTCTTCAAGACCCTCAACTATTAAAACAAATGGCTCACTGCAAAAAAAGAAATTAAAATGTTCCAAAAAACGCAAAGGCGATTTTGTCCAAAATAAATCAAATCAAAATAAATTTGCAGTTGGTGACCCAGCCAACATTGGGTAAAATATGTTGCGTATGGAAAGAAGTGTCATCCCAATGACATGATCAAAATTAAACAAACGAGTAAGCAAAACCAATTTTTTACTGGCTAAGGTCCTTCTTCCTTCCAAATTCTCTTATTTCTCTGGGTCAGGATTAAGAATTATGCGATCATGAAGATGGAGTGTTTCTTCTGAACATCCTGAAAGGGAGTCTATCTCGGATAACCCGTAATTGCCAATTTACAAAATGCGAGCCCTTGAATCTAAATGCAAGTCTTTTCTGAAAAAGATATTTTCACACAAGATAAAATCTTCATTATGAGTTTCTTCTCTAA
Organism: Anisolabis maritima; assembly: GCA_010014785.2. Classification (NCBI taxonomy): domain Eukaryota; kingdom Metazoa; phylum Arthropoda; class Insecta; order Dermaptera; family Anisolabididae; genus Anisolabis; species Anisolabis maritima. The sequence goes on along the minus strand of JAAAKE020134503.1, from coordinate 11,315 downwards.
AAACCTGTAATTATTTATTTGATTTGATAATTTGATGATCTCTTTAAAGGTAAATGAAAAAAAAATAACCTACAAATTTCCGGTGCTGGTTTGGCTTGCGTGATCTCGTTAAACTATCTCCTTAATAAAGAAGTGAATCGTTACTAATAGATTCTGCCCGACGTTTTATCAACTCCGCCATTTAACAATCTTTAATAAGGAAGAGGGGTTTGCAAAACACGACGACGACAATGATGATAATGATGATGATGGTGATGAAGATGACGGTATAAAAAATTGCATCTCACGTCAACATGATTAACATAATTAGAGTGATTTTATTAACCTTTATATGGGTATGTGTGCTGTGATTTAGGTTAATCTCACGAGGAGAGGGTGGAGCCATCAAATAAAGTGGCGAATGAAACGAAGCAAGGGTCTCTGTTTTGTGCAGGGCTCGGGTAATGGCTCGTTAGCGGCACGATAAAGGGCCCCCGGGGGCAGCCACAATTATTCCCCGGGGGAGGGGGCACCACTCTCCTCGGGGAGGGTTCGTTCAGGTGGGGATGAACCTAAACAGGATCATCAATCCATCAATCGAACCTGATAAATAACACTAATCTTCAAGGAGACAATGAATGATTAGGCACTTGGAGAAAGACCTTAGCTAGCTAATTTGACTAGATATCTAAATACAGAAAGGAATTAATTAAAATCTGCTCATCAAGACTCGACTCTATTATAAGCTCTTTTTTAAATATTAATCTTTTTAAAAACCCGGCATATAATTATATAGAAAAGAAGAAATTCGAACTCGCTATCCACGTAATAAACAGGTGTGAGTCCTTGAGTTTACCATATTTAATGATAATCGTTATAATCGGTCTCAGGGCTGTAGCCAGATTTTTTCGGGGGGAGGGGGAGGGGTTATAAAGAAAAAATTTATATCATTATAAGTAGATAGAGGAATCCAAACAAAAGACAAATTTATTTCGCCTTAGTCTACGTTTCGGGGGCTACCCGCCACCCATCATTAGGACATAGACCGACAAAATAAGGCTCGGAGTTCCCGCAATCGTTCTAACTATTCTAAGTATACAATCTGCCAATGCATCAAATGAGCAACTCCAGACCCGAGCAGCGAGTGGATAAGGATCATTAAATGTGGCTTCCTTAATGTTGAATAAGTTTTATTAGATATATTATATAATAATATAAAAAATTATGACTATTTTTCCTTGAAAAGGATCATTCTCTAGAATATAAAATATTTTTTGAAAATTTCTAACGCTTTATTTAACATTATATTTATTTCCCTCTCTATTGTATTTACTATTTTTTTTTTTTTTTTTTTTTTTTTTTGAGATTTCAGAGGGGTGTTTGAATCCTTTCCCTGGCTACCGCACGGCTCTGATCGGTCTATATTTTATTTAAATTATTTGGAAGTAAATTAATTTAAATAAAAATCTGCTTAGGGCAAGAAACGAATCACTTAGTTTTAAATCACAGAGCTTCTGTACTAACGGGGAGATTAAGGGTTATTTACTATTGAAATGACATGAGTTTATCGAATATAGACCTATACTAACTATAGAAAATAACCAAAATTCGATGAATAAAAATACATTTCCTATTTATATATTAACTCACTTAAAAATGTAAACAATGTGTAAATAATTGAATAATATTTGTTTATACGATAATTGTATTTTTATTTATTCATTTATTTTTTCAAATTAAATGATTACTCTAAAAAGAATGAAATATTTGGCTTTTAAAATTCAATTAAAATAGAGAAATATTTTAAGTATGATATTGAATTAGCCAATAGAGAGAGGAAACATTCCATTTTATTAATATTTTAAATACCACGCCTTTTTTTTACCCTACACAGGGAATGATTGAAAAATGGAAATGTTCCTCGAGCACATAGTGCAAGCAAGGAACGCATATGTTCCTTGACACATGTTCAATGTTGAATTCATATTTAAATCGAATAAAATTCGCTTAAGTCAATAAATCATTGACAGTCAAGTGAGTCAGTCAGTCAGTCATTTCATCTCCGAGTGTAATTTTTATACATCTTTTTTTTTTAGGGAATTTTTATTTGCAAAAAATCTAATATCAGCTGTATAATATTTATCTCAATGAATGGGAAATATCAAATTTCTTTTGAATATTTTTAATTTTTAGCCTATAATGAATGAAAATTTTTTTTTGTAATAAACAAAGGTGATGTGAATATGTCATTATAATAAACAGACATATTGGTTAAAAATTTACAATAAAAAAGCTAATTTTTTTTTCTTTAGAAATTTTATATTAATTATAAATATATATATATATTAGCAAAAACCCTTTGTTCGATTTTTACGTTATTTGTAGAATTGAAATCTAAGTATAAATTAAAACAAAATTTTTTCAGCGCTGGCACAGAGATAGAAGTCTTTCTTCTAAGGGTCAGTGGTTCGCTTCCCAAAGCGATTAAAATTTATTTAAAATATATTGGATACCAATTAATTTAAATATAGACGAAGTCTAGCTACAGAAAACACCGAAAAGGCTTAGGACTTGCCATTAGAGGCATTGCAATCGTTAGCAATCCTAACTCAAGAAATTTTAATTTCATTCATTAATTGATTATTTATTATTATTATATTATTATTATTATTATTATATAAATAAAAGATATAAAAATTATTTTCCAACAAGAGTTGTTCAAAATGATGAATAAGACAATTTTGTAATTAACTTGATTGCATTCAAGTTAATAGTTAAAGAGATTTTTTTAATTTTTAAGAGATGAACTTCAAATGAAGTGCCCATATAAATGGGCTTATTTTTGTCTGGTTTTAATATAAAGTGTTGTCATCGGAATTGAGCCTATATAAACAATTTCAGATCTCTAGCTTAACGGGAAGTCTTTTAAAAATTAACTACAATCTGTTGTCCATACAGATAAAGTTAAATAAAAACATTTTAAAAAAATAAGTATAAGTATGAAATTATACATATGGCCGCAAATTCCATATCTAATTCATTCTCTGTTCACCATTCTAAGTGCGTAGACCTTCAAAACATATTTGTATATGAATATTTGCAATATTTTTCGGATTTTGCCTTTAATACATTAAATAAAAATTGAAGTAGTTATGGGATTCGAACCCACGCTCTCCATTGGTTTGCGCCAGGTGATATATCAGTAAATACTCACTGATGCAAATCACAGAAGAACGTCGGTTTGAATCCCAATTTTTCCAATTCATTTTGAGGCAAAATTTTGAAAATGATATTTTCTAAAAATATGGATACGGTTCACGTATATTATTGTTTTTATTATGGTCTTAAATAATATTACTTTATTATAAGCTTGTCCCGTTACGTTAAGACGTATATATTGAAGAAATATTTTTTGTTTTTAATAATAAAAATAATCTTAAATCCCACATTTATCGACCTATATTATTATAACATTTATTACTATCCAAGATTCCTAATAAAATTTCATTTCTTATTTAACATCCTGATCGGATTTTTGAATATTTAATATCGAACTCGGGAATGGATCCTCTCCATTCTTTTATTTTTTTATACAGGGCCTATAGGTAGGAGGTATATAAAATTAAAAAATGGAGGCAACTCCTCCTTCTCCTCATGCAATAAAAAAACTTAGCTATTGGCAAAAGGATTTTGGATGAATTTTTTCATTTTTTTTTTAATGCAGAAAAAGTTTTTTATTGATATATATGTGTGTGTGTGTGTGTGTGTGTACTTAGAGTTTAAAAAAAGAGAAATTTAGAGATTTATATTCAAATAAAATAAATGGTCGAGTTGAATTTGAATTACTTTATTAAGAATTTTTTTTATTTTACTACTAAAACAAACAAAAATTTAAGAGATTTTCTTTAATTTCTTTTGTTTATTCATGAATGTAGTAAAATTATTATGAAAGAAAACATTTTTAACATATTTTAAACTATATTCGCCTCATTACTTTAAAATGAGGTATATTGCCTCTAGAAGGGAAAAAGTATATCCCATTAGTGAACGAGCTAGCTTGCTCTTTGGTCAAGGTTAGACAACTCTTCTCCTCAATCCCTCAAACAAGCTTTATGCACTAATGTGACATGCCACAAAGTGCATAAAGCAGTGATTGGTTATTGGAAGACGAATAACGCAAATGACTAACTGGATTTTTGATTGCTCCTCTAAACAACGCTTGCTTAATTGTAAAATTTCCATAGAAATTAACAACTATTGTTGTCTGGAACAATTAATCAAAAAATCCAATTGTTATTTGATAATATGCCTGCCTTTCAGTAATCAAATATGAACAATATAAACATGAATTTAACAAAAAAATTCATATACCGTCCCCTGAAATACGTAATATGTAAATATAAAATTTCTCTGTCTTTTTATTGTGGAATTGTGTTCACAGACACTAATATCAGAGCCGGCTCTAGGCTACAGCACAATCTAGGGGCGTCGGGCAGCGGTAATGAAAATAAAAATTGAACTCTCATATGAGTATAAAACTGTACTTAATTAATTTAATATTCGGACAGACCAAGATTTAACAAGAAAATAATAGAATATCTAAGTGATAACCGTTTTTATTTAAATCAAGTATATAATTACAATGATATTTATGAAGCATTATTAACTCAAAATGTTAAATAAAATAATTATCATTATTTACAAAAAAAAAATTCTATGAGAAAAAACATTCCCAAAGGTAAAAACCCGAAAAGTTAAATTTCTATAATTGATCTTACTCTTATTATTACTATTTTTATTTAATTATTTTTATATAACTGTAATATGAATCAATAAAAAACGAACAAATGATTTTCTATTTTTTAAATCCCCAGTTTTTAGGGCGCAAGATAAAGAATTATCTAGAGACGCCGCACACCGTGAACCGCCCTTGGCTAATATATATTATTTTCAATTGGAAAGGATCTGAAATTACTATTTAAGATGAAAATTTAAAAATTTGTTAAGATCTTTTATTAATATCATGACTTCACTTTTACCCCCCGGCGAGAGGTTAAAGATATATTATGCCTTCCACTAACAAACCTGAACGATATAAACAATAAGCCAAGGGTGTGGGTTCGGATCCCAGACACTCCGATGAAAATTTATTTAAATCATTTGGATACCAATTGATGTAAATAAACATACCAAGTGTGGTAATAAATATATTATGTATCGTTTAATGTCTATATGCCGAAAATACTTTAAAAAAACTCCATTTATAATACTTTTTATTTAATTCATTACTCATACAATATAGGCTATTTAGATTATTCATTGAAAACAAATTCATCAGCAGTAATTAAAATATCTTCTTGAGCAATTATTTATCTTTATTTTTTAAAGAGAAGTTCTTAGAAATTGCAACATATATTATCTACTATATTATTATACACAATATATATTTTGTACTTTGTAAAATAAATTTCATTTGCATAAAGGAAGAAATATTTAAAAGCTTCAGGGAGCGAGTTAATTGGAGTTGGTCATTTGTGATTCGAATCCGCAGCCCTGAAATCTAGAATATTGATTTTAAAGAGGAGAGAATTTCAAACTACTTTATTAAGCAATAATATTCAATATTTATATAATAAATAAATATTACAAAATTTTAGCAACTTGAGAGTAAATTGATGATTAGGTTAAACATCTCGACCACATTGGGTGGGTTTCAGAAGTTTTGCCAATTGTTTACGTCCCTCTATTTAGGATTTAGGAATTATACTCGTAAACCTCTACTCTGTATCTAATACTCTAAAATAGAAAACAAATTAAACAAAAGTTAAATCTGGATTCTAATGCTTTAAGGTGACCCCTCTACCTCATCAGATAATTCAGAATTCATTTAGCAAATATCCTTTATGCTAGCTCTCTTTTAAGTCCTGCCCACTTCTCTAAATTACTATCACTATAATTTTTTTTTTCTTCTATCTTAATTAATCGAATACATGAATTTTTAGTAGAATTAATTTTTTCATTAAATGCTTCAGACAATCGCAGATAGGATCATAATATATGCAATTATTGTTGCCTATCTATAGGCGCAATTACAATTTAGTTTTGCATTTTTTAATTAAATATATTTTTACAAAAGCTTAATTGCTTAACCCCAAGATTGAGAATTACCCTTCTATGGCAAATATTATTATAAAGATAAATTTTTAGAAATTTAAACTAGTACTATACTATACTTTATATTCTATTATTATTTTAAATTTCATCTCAAAAATTCAAACCCGGCTAAGTCTAACCCCCTGAATAGTAATCTCTACAGGGCATGACATTTCCTCCTCATTTAAAATCATTCCACCTTTTTTAATCATATTATTTTATAATAAAAGCCTCCGGTAAGGTTTTTTTTAATTTTCTCTTTTCTTTAAAATGTCTAGAGATGAAGGCCTTCAAAAAGGACGTTCGATAAAGGGGCCCAGTTTAAGTAAAAAATTAATATTGAACATTAATTCAAAATATTCATTTTCAATAATTAAAAAAAAAAATCAATAAAAAAATTTATTATATAAAATGACTTGGGGACATACAAAAAAAAAAAAGTGCATAATAAATAATACAAATTAATCACCTTAAAAAAAAAAAAAATATTTTATTTTCCTCCTCGGCCATTCATAAAAGTCAATGGGCTCATCTCCAAACATAAATAGGCTATTCTCAAGGAAGTAAATGTCATAAAAAAATTATATCATCTGAGAAAAACAATTTTTTTTATACATCTATTCTCGCAAGAGAGGTCGCCATATTTTAGCATCCCAGCTTACTTGATATTCAACAAGATTTTTTTGCCTGTTTTTTTTTCACGACCTTCCTCTATATTGATGTTCTTGGTTGAGTGCTTTAAAGATTGGCCAATAAAATAGAAAAAATAAACTGATGTGGCTATCAGAGTTATTAAATTACTCACTTTATTATAAGGGATATATATTCTGTATATGTGACAATTTCTGTTATGGAAGGGAGTAAATGGAAAGATAGTTTGGAAGGGAATAAAGAGTTATCTTTTTGAGGTTCTATTATAAAGAGTTATCGACCTAAAAGTATATACTATAAATAATTTTAATAATTCTTAATACTATCCGAATGAAGGCTTAAGAAATTATGTAAAGACAAAGTTAAAAAATGATTTATAACTGAGGAAAAGAACAAAAGACTGGAATACCAAGAAAAGAAAAAATATCAGTCTTTAGATAAGACCAGTCGTCGCAATTTATCCAAAAGAGAACGGGGGTCACTTACAACACTTTTGATAAATACTCAAATAAATTTTTTGTTGGTTACCCAAATATTATTCAAAGATTGTTGTATTTAATTTTTCTGGTTAAAATTTAATTTCTTTCTTTCTTTAAATGTCTTAAGGGCGTTTGAAAAAAAAAATGAAAATGTTACAATTGAACTTCACTATATGTATCAATGGAATTGGGAAATAATTTTTTTTATTTACAGTATAAGAATAATATCAAGTTAGATGTCCTAAAGTTTTCTCCTGTGATTGAAGAGAGAAGAATTAATTTTTGAAAACGCTTAAAAATTACTTAGAAATTCAATTAGTAATTAGAGGAAGCCAAAAGAAGAATAGTAGATACCGCTTGAGTAAGTGGGGGTGATTTGGTCGAAGATTTTCCTCTCTAACGTCAGGTTTCTTTGAAAAGCCATGTTTTTCAATTCTGAACTTGGCCAAAGAGAGCAGGGTTTTGGTGGGGGTGTTTCTACTACGTCATTGGTGTATGAAGCGGGGGTAATCTCTCGACAAATGGCCCGTCTATAAAAATTAAAAATCATTTGAATTAGATAAGATCAATATATGCGGATCGGACTTGAGATATTATAGGTGTATTTTTGCTGGTGACCAAATTGCCATATGGTCCCCGGAATCTCCAGCTTATCGGAAGCAGCGGTGTGCTTCCTTTGTACCAGACCTCACCAGCAAAACTCACTTCCCTAGTATTTATCAGATCTCATGATAAAGTAAAAAATCTTTATAGAAAAAATTTTCCCTTAGCAGCCGCTTATTATTCCACCAGCATAGAGAACAGCATCTTGGCCGTCTCTAACTACTTCCTGTGGAAAGGCCCCCTTTCAAGGGTTGGTGGGATGCAGTGGCTTAACTAGCTTTTCTTCATGGGGGATGGGAATTTTTTTGACAAACGAAAAAAAAAAAAAGTAACCCAAGTGATGTAGAAATACTATTCAAAATTAATTTATTTTGTCTTTTCGAAGACCATTTAGATACCGTGCATATCTATTTAAAAATTAAACTAAGAATTAAAAACAAAACGTCTATTGAAATCTCGACATTAATTTTTTTGTGATTGCAATACTTTCTCATTATATACATATTATATATGTAAGAGAAGGTAAAAATTATGTTAGACCAGTAAGATAATGAAATAAAACACGAGTTTTTCTCACTTTTTTCTTAGCATATCTTGTGCGTTTTTTCTATAGGGGAGAGAGTCTATCCCCATAACTCCCCCCCCGTATTTACGCTACTATTGGGATGATCCATCACCAAAAACAAAACCCACTAAAATGTTAAATTAAAAATAATTTATTTTTATCGGTGGTTAGGAACCATTCTGTTGTAAAAATTTTGTGAAATATCATATTAATAAAAAATGAAAAAAAAAAAAAAAAAAAAAAAAAAAAATTATGAATTCCATTTTATTGCTAACAGATTTTTTAATACTCGTGTGCTTGTTCTTTTTGACTTATTGAGGAATATAATTTCCATGTTTTTTTTTTTTTTTTTGTGTAAAAATAACAGCACCAAACTCCTTGATTTATAAATCCAATTACTTATAACCCCGTCGGCGCCCCTTCCGTCCTTTGGCAATGTGCCGGTTTCCTTAATGAAGGGTTCATATGCAAATCCATATCTGGAATCTGCCATACACATATATATTGCATTTTATTTTGCTCACAAACAGGAGAAGAGGGTATTTATAAAGTCGCGGTGGCGGTTGTGGGATTGTGAGGTTGATGAGGCGCATCAAACGGCTCACACACACACACACACACACACACACACACACACACACACACACACACACACGGTACCAACAGATTCTACAATAGAGTAGAATATGTTTTTACTTCAAAAGAGACCTCAAACCAAATAATATATACAGCAATCCCTTGTTTCGATTAAAACGATATTCGAGTTGACACGATTTATTAATTGAAACCCTATTTTTATTTAACACATGTGATTTACTATGGCCTCTTAAAATATCTATTCCCAAAAAATTTAAAAATCCCGCAAATTTTCGGACGCCCCTCGTAGTGTTGGCTGAGCCACTCAAAAAAAGCGGAGTATCGAAAAATATTTTCAGGAAGACATTTAGGTGGATGAATTATAATATTTTACATTTATTTTTCTTTTTGATTAACACGATTCGCTTTACACGGCAATTAAATGGGATTAATTAATCGTATTGAGGGATTCCTGTTTATTTAGTTTATTTCATTCCTCATAATTGTATTAAATTTTTAATTCAATAACCATGATAGGGAGTTGGATTCTTTGCATATTAAAATTTTGTTTTAAATATTAAAAAAATTCAAATTTTATTATTTTTTATTTATTGTCTGTCCAAAATAAGAATTTTGAAGTCCCCTCCCCCCTCCACAATCAATGCAATTGAATTAGGATCTTAGCTAAGAAATACCCATGATGGGGTATCTTTTCCCCATCCCTTTTGTAGTACAGGAGAAATTTCATTTCTCATCTTAGATTGATTCTAGTACAAAAAGTAGAAAAATAGTAATTAAGTTTTTTCTACATCGGGCTGAGAATATATTCTCGTATATACATCTTTAACCGGTTTTAATATTTCTTATCATTTTTTCGGTACTAGAATAACATTTCGCTTTATGATCCATCATTTTTTTCACCTTATAAGGTAATTGATTTAAGATAATTTTATTTACAATTTCTTAGAGAGCATCCCTTGTGTTGTAGAATTATTTGGCAATAAACTTGAAATGTAAAGTGAGCTGCTTCTAAGATGTCAATTAAATTCAATAATCTTTCTATGAGTAAAGCAAATTAACAATGTAAATTGAGAACGTTTCGTGTGTCGGCAGAGAAACGTCAAAGCTATATCAACAAGAAACAGAGAGAGAGAGAGATAACTTTGAAAGAGACAAGATACTCATTTGTCTAAATTAACTTTGAGAGAAGAACATCTAAATTCGATAATTTTTCAGCCTCTTTCAGAGTCCTTACATCTTAATTTCTATTTGCAGAAAATAAGGAATGTTTTCTGAAAACAATTCAAAATGACCAAAATGTTATTTCATATTTCTATCTGAAGTAAAATACTAAATAATGAATAGATTTAAAAATTTGAAATGCCCAGCTGGTCGTTTGTATTGACGCCAAAAAATTGCAAAGAAGAAAAAATTAACTTTTGACTACAATTTATTTATTTATAATTGCTTAATTACTTGAGATGAGATAAAGCAAATGCTTTAACACTTTTCCAGAAAAATTAAATTTTTTTTTCTTTGGAATTTATATTGTAATAAAATTTTTTTAAATTTTTTATAAAATATTTTCAAGGTTTTAAATTCATAAATGAAAAATTAATTACTTTTTTTTTTGAGATTTTAAATACACTTTGTATATTAAAAAATATTTTTTTTCCTGGCTCAGAATTTTATGTGCCACGAAAAAACACACTTAGAGAAAATCTGAGAAATTTTTAAATAAAATAAATTTAATTTTAAACACTGCTCTGTCTATCTAGTCTGCTTAGAAGTTAGTCTGCTAAAGTTCAAATATAAAAATATGAAAATTTTATATATAAATCCATATATATATATAATAAAAAAAAAAAACATTTATTTAAATTGTATTAACAATTACAAATTTAAATAAATATAGACTTAGAACACTTTTAAAACACTTACAAATTTAATAAAAAGTAGAAAAAAAAATACTATGCACGAGTATAACAATATCAAAGCAGTATAGATAAAATTAATCCAGAGAAGAAGAAACTGAAAATATTTTCCTTAGCGATATATTTATTTTATGAAAGCAAAACAAAAAATTACGCAAAGATAAACGAAAAAATGAAAAATTTCACATTCGCCTGAAGATAACAACCCGTTTTATTAGTTCAGATAAACCGTGAAATGAAATAATATATTCAACTAAGAATTCATAAAATTTTATTTTGAGATAATATTAATTGATTCCCTTGGAAATCCCTCAATAAATTCATTTATGATATATATTAAAATATAAAATAAAAAATTATCTCTTTATATTAGAG
>JAAAKE020134492.1:0-14038 GCA_010014785.2 Anisolabis maritima | reverse complement strand
TTTTCTTTCTTAGTCTCTTTTGTTATTTATTTTTCATTGATTTTTATTTTTATTTTTTCACAAAATTTCGATTAATTTATCAAATGTTGATATATAAATGACACGTTGTCTTCTTACAAAACTACCTTGTTTAATTGCACCTTTCGCCTTTGTCTTCTCTAAGCGCTCTTCTACTTTTAAGGCCTTCTGTCATACAACCTATATATATATATATATATATATTACATTATATTCCTTGTATTATTTTATACTTTGTTCTTGTCTCACCACAATCACAATTTAGAGACAAAGCTCTCTTCTAGATGGATGTCAAAGTTGAATAATCCGTTTTGAATTATTTCATTTCCAAATACCTCAGACTATAAATTATTATAAACTTTCTCTCTCAAATGTTATTTTTTCTACTTAGCTAAGAACTTTTTTTTAAATTTTTGTCAATTTCTATTGTATTTTTTTTTTGTTTGCTCTTTTATTTCAAACAATGTGGTTTTGTTTTTCACAAGTAATGTAAATCTCTTAATTGCCTTCATTACTGCCTCCTGTTATCTTTTTTGCTTTGCTTAAGCCCCTAAAGATTCATTCTAATGTTTAGAATTATTAAAATCTAAAAAACGTCTAAAGATAAGCATCTCTAGTATTATATAATCCTAATATATATATATATATTTAAGTAAAAAAATTACTGTCTTTAGCTTATCACTCCATTTTCATCGTTTGATCCCGATAGAAAAATATATTCATATTTAAGTTGATATCTTTATAAACTCAATAGATAGGCTTATACTTATTTCTAGCTCTTGCGTTCAAAAAATTTTTTCTTTTATACTTTCAACCAAAAGAGATCAAGTTTTTTAAATCCTTATAAAGCAGCACCAGAGTAATTAAATTGTTTTTTAAACCTAATTTCTATATTTACAAAATACTATATATAATAAAAATAAGTAAACACTCCCTAGACTTAGAAAAATTTTATTAAAGAAATATATCTTTTTATACGGTGGATGCGTAAGGTGTAAACAAAAACCGAGTAAGATAAAAAGTGCAAACATAAAGTATACCGTCCTTGTTTATGTTACTATTTGTTGATAGGCTGACTTCAAATAAACCGTGTGAAACTTAAAAAATAATTGAAAATTCAAATGTGTTATCCCATCCGATGATTTTACCTTAACATGAAGAAATTCACTCCCATTAGTGAAAAATATAATAACCATGATCTTTTAGAAATTAGGTCAAAATACTAACATCTCCCTTAGATCACCTTTTCATTTCAATTTTTTTTATTCTTAAAGTATAGGATTTTCTAATTATTCTCTACCTAGAAATAAAGAAATCAAGCAAAATTGGACTATAAATTAATTGATATTTGGTGAAAAGTAATAAACTATTGACTAGAAATCACCAAATTTTAATAAAATTTCATTGTAAATATAAATGTAATTTGGGCAATTATTATTATTAATGTCCTTTAGACCAGAAGTTTTATGATCTAAAGTTCACCGGGTTGCTTCTCTTTTTCCTGAGTTTATTTAAACCTATTGGTTATCAATTGATTTAAATAAATATGAACGGATAATAATGGTTATCGTCATAATACAATAATACATAATGCAAATGATCGTATAATTTCCTATGCTGAAAAAAAAAATACACTATTATTGCCTCAGAAAAAGAAGATTGGGTTTCATTGTTATTTATTTTTTAAATATTTCTTCTTATTTATCTCTTGATATCATAATAATAGATCGATTGTTCTTTTTGACAACTATACAATAAATTTTTTTTAATCATTAATTAAGATCTTAAATAATAAATTAATAGTCTTTTAAGGAAATCGACTTTGAAGGTATAAAAGCGTGAGAGAGCACACAATAGACTTATCTGATTTTCTGGTTTATTTATCCTTCTTATTATTTTATTGTTCCGTTGATAGAGACGTGAGTTCGAATTAAGTGGTTTGTCTTAAAAAAAAAGTTAAAAGCTCTCAAGAGAGCGATCGGTTGAGACCGAGGTGTCCGATGTGGTCTCAACACAGCAGCCAAAAACGTGACCAGAGTCCCAACACTCGTTCTGCTTTGACGCCCTTAAGACCTCTCTTTTGTTTGTGTTTTTAATCTTTATATTTATATAGCGTTTGTCAAATTAATTTTATATACAAACTTGTGATAAGCTGAAAATTGATTTCGGAGATCGTTTAAAATTCCTGCACGAAAACCACTTTAAATTAATTCATTTTAATATATTATTATATTTCTTTGTAAAGAAAGAAAGGAAAGGAGGCTAAATAAAAGGGGCTTGCTTCACCTTTTTACCTTCGATAATTTTTTTTTCTAAAAATGTCAACAGATATAAATAATAATTTTCTCTAATTAGATTGCTAAACTATAGATAGAAAAGCAAACACATTATATATTAAAAATCCATATATTAAAATTTTAATATCTTATAAAATTTTTATTATCTAAGGGAAATATCTTTCTCTTTACTAGATGGCGAGACCAGATTTCTTATGATGAGAAAATTTTCTTGATTTAATATTTGGAAACATTATTAATTTTTCGATCCATTATATTTTTTTGAAGGATTCGAACATAGGACTTCCAAGTTTCCTAGAACTATGACAATGATAGTGCAATGGTAGAAGATGCCATAGCTCGAAAAGATTGCAGGTACTGTGTTCGGTTTCTAGGAAACCATCAATTAAAAAATTTCCTATTAGGAAAAAACTCAGGAAAAATTCTGTTCGCTAAATATATTTAGAGATCGGCTGTCCTACCACATCGCAAAATTGTATACTTCATTAAAATACTGAAGAATTTTATGAACTTATTTTTTATATTTTGAGGATGGAAAAGTACATCTTTAAAAGTAAAACGTTTCGCTAACAAATTATGCCCTTTTTCGACTCTCAGTCGTTAAAATCAACACACATAAAATTAAACCACATTACCCTAGCTGACAAGCAAAGCTGGACTTTCTTTTCATCTTCAATCTATAAAACTCCAGTCTTCGACAGCCATTATTTAAATACTTATTTTTTACATTTTTATATTATCTGCAAAATTTGAGATTAATAACTAATGCTTAACAATTAACAACTAACTAAATCGTGGAGCACCTCCCATATAAGAAAAAAAATTTTAACTTTGTATGATTGAACTAAGGAGCCTGAGGATGGGCCCAATCTAAGTATCTCCGTTTTTCTCTCTCTCCCTGATCTAATGATGCAATTAGTAAATTTTATTTGCGGCCTAAGAAAAATGTTGACTAAGGTAACCAAAAGATTGGACCCGAACTAAAGTAGTTCTAGCGGGTATTTGTTGAGGATTCAAGTAAAAATATGAAATAAATACTCAAGTAGTACAAAAGGAAAATTTATGAAATAATTATTTATATAAGGATATCGTAGAAGTGCATTAAATTTTATGCCAAAGTAGAAGAGTTCACTGTTATAAAATTTATTTTCGTTTATATTGGCCTTTAGTGTAAACTTTAAAACTTTGCTGATGACTCACTTTCCCTGCAAATAAATTTTGGTTATAAGTATATTAATTTTCGAATTTTAAATTTGTGTTCTTCAACTTACTTTACTTTTGAGCCGATTATTTCTACGTGGAAAGTTTAATTTATTTCAAGGCTAATGGTCAAATCTACAGACTTTTGGACAAACTTTTCCCTAAAAGTTTCTTTCCTTTCCACCTTTCCATAAACTGAGAGAGGAAATCGAACTTTGGGTGCACCAACGGCAACTCCTTAAAGGGCGTTTGGCAAATTGCCGAAGGGCTTAGGAGGACAAAAACACACACCAAATCATTTTGGATTTTTTTCTAAGAATAAAAAAAAAATGATGATGACTTTGTTTCCAAAAGCACTTTATTTGCTCCGTCCAAAATGAAGGAGAGAAAATCTCATAGGAACTATTAAACCAGGAGTTGAAAAAACAATGCCACCAAGTCCCTATATTATCGGTAAGGGCTAATTTTTTAAACGAAAATATAGTTTTCTTAGAATTGCATAATAAAATTCCTTAGAAATTAAAAATTTTCAGTCTCCAATTCCAATAATGAAATTAATTTTTTTATTTAATAGAAAATGGATTAAATAAATTTGGAATCATTTACTCTTCAAGATTTCTTTTTAGGCAATGGATTTCTTAAGATACATTTTGTTAATCCTAATATTTTGGTGATATTTATAGCACTTTTTTTTCCCCAAGCCCTTTTCCACATATTTAAATTAATTGGTGGAGGAGGAGAGAAAGCGAACCACTGACCCATAGATCATGAAGCAAGTCCAGTTGATTTTTAATGCACAGGCCATAAGTTCAGAAGACAATCTCTTGAAAATTTACCTCATTCGCAGAATGTTTTTATATTTATAATTATACACGGAATTATTAAGCAAATTTGTTTGGTAAATTTTTCACCAAAATTGATTGTTAGATTATCTTTAAGATTCCATTCATTTGGGACTTTTTTGTTTAAATTTGCATTGCATATAATAAATCTAATTAAAATAAGACTTTAAAATATTCTTTTTTTTTTTTTTTTTTTTTTTTTAAATAAAATCATTGCCATTGGGTTTTAGTACGTAGGTATCATGTACAAATTCGTTCTTTTTTATCTGCTGGCAGGTGGATAACCCAAATGGATTTTTTAATTTTTTGACTCCACCAATTAATTAAAAAATCCATTACTGGGTGGTCATTTGGGTCTATCTGCCAGCAAGTAAAAAGGAATACGCTATGGTTCTCTCTGGGGGGGTCTTACTTTAATTTGGGCCGGGGTATCAAATGGGGGCCTTGAAATAAAAATTCTGGATTATTATTATTGCCTTCTTCACTATTATATAAATCTCAAAATATTTGAAATTGCTGAAAAATAACGTTTACTTAAAAATCATTGTCTGATTTCATAATCGACTTATAAGGTATAAAAAAAGAAAATATTTTTGAGGAATAAAAAGCAAAAAAAAAAATTCATGACTAATTAAATTTTTGCTCCCCCTTTTATTTTTTTATTTTTCAATCATATTAAAGTAACAACATCATTATTTATTTGTCATTCCCCATTTCTTCCTTTCCCTTCTTGTGGTTTTAGCTGGCGTAATTCATCCCCCTCTTAAGACAAGGGGGTAAGCCTTACCACTTTACTATCACACTTTTCCGCACTAAGCTCTCATTTCCTCTCTCCCTATTTATCTCTCAAGACACAACGCACACCTCCATTTCTTGTGAATAAATGATACCAACTCCCCCTTATTTTAATAGAAAATTTAAAGTTCTTTCACGTTTTTATCATTTTAATTTTTTGGTTAGAAAATATTATCATAATTATTCAAAGAAATTTTAATTTATTTAAATGATCAAGATATTTTTTTTTATAACTTTTTTGGCATTTACTCTCCTCCGTCTTTATATATCTACGAACTTATATTAATTGATAGCCAGTATAGCGCAAACTCCTGCTCATTATAGAGCATTTTCCATGACAACTCTTAAGGCTCCAGTGCCTGAATTTCTTATCCTTATCTGCTGGATAGTTCTTGGTTTGTTGACATAAACCCCAAAGAAAAAAGTCTGTTAAAACAGATGAACGAAGGCCATTTAAAATAAGGCATATATATGCTCTATGAGTTGGAACAATGGAACGTTGATTTTTGAAATAAAATAAGCTTTGTTGCGTCGTGTAATTTTCCATAATAAATTTCTAAGCAACAAACTTATAAAATCTAAAAGAAAAAACATACAAATTTAATAAAAAACAAGAATAATTATTAAATTTAGGAACCACTTTTTTTTAATGCTTTTTCGGCATTTGAGACCATTTAGATTCCGTCTTTATTTATTTACACTCTATTATCTTTCATTGTTTTGCTGGCCTAAGAATTCATCAACTGGTGAAACTCCCCAATCGAACTGAAACTCTGAGCCTACACTCTCTAGGAATGTAGCTCATACATCTCCCCCCACTTCTGCACCAAACATTCCTTGTTGAAGCATAAAAAGGAAACTGTGGCATTTTTATTTTTCGGTCTTCAGCTGAAAGAAAGAAAATATTCTTACTTCTCTGAACAAAACCAAGCCCCTTAAAGTTTGCTTTCAAATTTTAAAATAAACTATATAAATTCCCCTTCTTATGCTTCTCATGCTCAAACTGATGACCGTGCCGTTCTTCTCCAACATTTCGTCTTCCTCCAAAGGCTTATAACAATGCACTATTAGATCTTTCCTTAACCTCCTTTTATGATATTGAATTTATTAAGATTTCTTCCAGGTCATTTGTCTGACCTAACTTCTAGGAGGAAACTTCCAATTTCTTTGCCTTTTAATTTTCCTTGCCCTATATTTTACTTAAAAATACCTAGCATTCATCAAATTCCCCCAAGGACCCGGCCATATTAGAGCAAAGAAGCAAGGGATAAATAGTTTATATCTGTATATACTTCATACCTTTTACTCAGATTGATCTAGCTTAAGCTGTATTATTTATTCTAGGGAATTTAGGCTTAATATTTGATGATGGATTGGACTCCCTGGGGGGGCTTAAACCCCGAAAGCATCGTATCCTCTTACCCTCGATAACAAATGGCCCCTCCGTCGAGGTGGCAGCCCCACTTGTTTTATCATTCCTTAAAAGTTAATTCAACGATAATTAAACTATTTCGAACGCCCTTAGGAGTTCTTAATGAAAAGGGCCGGGTTCATTCGGCAAAGGGATAAATTTTCAAGCTCATTTATATGTTTTTGTCACGATGAGTGTTTTTTTTTATATTTTGTTGCGTGGACTGAGGCGAATCTAACACTCCGTGGTTAATTTATTTTTAAAGGGAATTTTTATTTTATTAAGATAATAATAATGAGATGTACAGCTGTGAGTATGCCTAGTAAAATTTATTTTACTTATATCTCAGTAACTTTCATACCTAGTGGTCACAACTTGGTATAATTATTGTCTAATATTGGTATTGAAATTTTGAATAAATCGATTTAGGTAATTATGATGTACATAACCAAATTTCTTTAAATTGGTAATAATTGGACCAGGGCTGGCCAACCCGTGGCTCGCTAGGCCGATGCTGTTCTGAATGCGGCTCAACACCAAATATTAATTAACAAATATTAATTAACAAAATTTACAATTATTTTTAGTACAAATGACAATTTACAAAAAAATATATCACAATCTAGTTAAAATTAAATAAATAAATGTTAGAGCTAATATTAAAAGTAATTTTTTGAAATATGTCATAAATAAATAGAAAAAAAATAAGTAAATAAATATACAAGTATCCCACAATAAAACCCCCCTCTTATACACCATGCTCAAAGTGATACCGTCCTGGTCCAGTTACTCCCAAAAATGCGAAGCAATGGAATCGCAAAAATTCAATATCATCAGTAATTTTAAAATTCTCTTTCAAAAGTTCCTCTTAATTAGTCAGCTGTGACCGGTTTTGAAACATAAACTTTATCTTTTACAAAATCGCATAAGAAAAAGTCCATTGGAGCGAGGTCTGGTGAACGCGGGGGGCGCTCAGCTGAACTGAAAAATTTTCATAGTAATCCGTTAAAAAGAAATATTTTAATTTTCAATGCATAATTGGCATGATTGATCAAAGAAGGAAGAAGAGTGGGAAAATTTCGTTGTCTATTTTTTAAAATTTATTAAACGTATTTAAATACTTTCTATTATTATATATTTCATTTTCTTAATATCTCTTTTATATTAAGAAAGAGGGTTTTATAAAGTATTTATTTTATACATCAAAATTCCTAACTATAATGGTTAAAAGCACTTACCTTTTATTAATAATTCAAAATAGAGATTAATGGCTGTTTATGCTTATCTTTGGATTCAGCTTTTAACGCTCCCAATTGACTTAAGGCCTTCTTGTTGAACTTTGAAGACTCCACTCTTGGATTTCTATTATCATATTCTACAAATGCCCAGATGGCTTCTCTAATCCCATCCAAAGTGCTAAGATTCGACATTTCTATTCCAAGTTTGTCTCCATTTTGTTTCCTATTGCAAACATGCTAAAAAAAAATGAAGAAGAAGCAAGCAACTTAGCTAAAGAACTCCCTCTATTTGAAAAGAATAGCATTATTTTTGTAATGTATTCTAACAAGTTTTTTTCTTATATTAGTTTAAATTCTATGTTCAGATAATAGACTTTTTTTCTATTTACTCCACGGCGAAAAATTCTTTATAAAAAAAAAGTAAGAAAGTATAATAATTATATAAAAAAAAGTTTTTCCTTTAGAAAATCTCTTCTAAATTTTAAAATAAATAGCGATAGAATTGCCCGCTCTTTAGTTTTTCGCCTATCTTGGTCTACTACATTAGGAATTTAAATGCTCCACATCAGTATTATAATTGCGAGATTTTATCACCCTATCGATTATTTCTTTTTTCAAAATAGGGGTCTCAAAACTTTTTGTCTACGGAATAGAGTGAGGTCTGCTTCTTTTTTGGGTCAAACAAATGACTTACTATTATTTAAATTAATTTCTTTTAACCCGAATGTAAAATACAGTAAGTGTAATTTTAGATTTGCTTCGGGGCCCGCAGTCCTTAATTCAGAGACAATGGATTAAAGTATTCTCTTTCCACCCTTTCCCATTTGGATATTTCCACCCTAATAGATTGATTATTTGCTTCTAAAATTGTTTATTTATTGTTGTCTATAAATTCTTATTCTATATAATTCTTAAATAAAATTTTATTTACTATAATTAGGCAGACTTATCAGGTAAAATGTCAAGACAATATTAAAAAAAAAAAAGCAAAAATATTAAATCTGAATAAATATGGAGGCGAATAACGATAATCCTTTCCTATAATATGTAAAAATTTATTCCACTCTTTAAATAAAATTAAAATTTTCCATTTAATTATTATTATTAGTATTATTCATACACATAGTCATTCGCCTAAAATTTAAATTTTTTATTTTTCAAATTGTTGGTCAACACTTCAATAATTACATGTTCCATACTTAAGGGGCGGAGCCAAGTGAGGAGATCTCCCCTTCCTCCCCAATTTCACTAAAAATTGGATTTTTTGGAAATTCTCCACCAGCCCTCCCTTCCCTTCCCTTTCCCAACTCTCCTTCCACCAGACGAAGGGACGCCGTCAAGGCTATCGGATCTCAATCTCTGCCGCATAATGAACCACTTTCAGGTAACCAGCCCATTTAATAAAAGTTATTCGAATTAAATTAGATAATGTCCCGATTTTAAAATTACCTAAGCCTTATGAGCTTTGCTTTTCTAATTCAACAAATAAATTTGTATTTCCCTTTCTTTATCATTCTGTAAAATTATCATATTCTCCATAAAAGTAGAGAAAATAAAAAACCACAATTAAAATTCATTTGTTAAACTACTATTTAAAGTTTTTTTTTTTTTTTTTTTTTTTTTATTTATTTATCTAAATCTAAATTCACAACATTTCCTTTTTTGTTAAAATAGAGGGATTTTCGAGATGACATAAATTCTCGCCTTTCTGGCCTTAAGCAACCATAACGTTCTTCATTATATAGCAAACATGCAAAAGACTAATTCGTATTCAAATATCAACTCCGCCATATAATTTAATGGCCTGGAGCCAGGGAGGACAAACAAGCGTATCATTTACAGTGGAAATGGCACTTCAAGAATTGTTGGGGAGATAAACTTATGTCTTTCTTCTTGGAAAAATTTTTTAGGTGTTTTGTGAATGCCGTTAAAATTTCTGAGTATTTCGTCTTTTTAGAATTTGAAAATTTTATTTTGGGGAAAGAAAGATAAGAAAAAGGAACTGAAGTTATATTTATTATGCTATGATCTTATTTAATTCATTTTCTTATATTGAATGCATTTATTTTGGCTTACCTTATCTATGTCTTGTTTAATTTATCGTTTAATTATTAATTCAGAAGGAAATATTTCAAATATAATTTAAAACACTTCTTAAGTATTCCATCTTAAATCAATTCCCATTTTCATTCAATTAAGATCCCTTCATTTTGATATCTTCCATTATTATCCTTAAAGACAAATCACTGTCACTTTTAATTAGTTTTCTGTTAAAAAAGAATTTATAAAAAATCTTCTAATGAAGTAAGAAAAATGAGAGAGTAATTTATTATATAAAGGGGAAATTTAAAAAATCCCTAATAAAAATTTATATTAAATCGATTAGCCTCTTCATCCCCCTTCCCCTTCTGAATACGTACTTTGATAGATGAAAGATGGCAGAGAAATCATATCTGATAATAATTAAGATATGTAAGTTTTTCATCTTTTATTATGCAGGCAGGAGGTTCTTATTATTCTATTGTAGAATGAAGGAAGACGGTAGTCAGTTGTTCAAAAATTGCAAAATTTTCAACGATCTTCGTTCTTTGACTCTGAAGTATCTACTCAGGTCCCATCACATAAAGATCTGTTATACTTCATTAAAACCCCTCAAAATTGGGGTACAACTAAGATCGGTACTTCTTTCTCAATTGGCTTTCGACGCGCCTCTCCTTTTCAACGAAACTTGGAAAGTTCTTTATTGTATTCTCTCTGTCTGTCTGTCCACAATTTTTGTCGAATATAAAAATTTTGATTCTGATTTTGGAGAAAGCATCAAAAATGGCGTACAAATGTGTAAAAAATTTTAAAATCCTATGATCACATGGTTAAAATGTTTACCGAAATTTTACAACATATTACAATTTTTACATTAAATTCGGATGCCAAAATCTATAAATTATTAGTATTATTTTGAAACTATTGCGATCCAAATGAGTAAATCTTCAGCCTTGCGCAGATTCCAGTTTGTTGCAGCACTGCAGCTTTGCGCCTTCCCAGATGTGTTCTATTCCAAATTTAGAGAAAATTTTAAAACTATATGGAAAAATAAAAAATATTAAGGAAGAGTAAAATTTGAACTAATCAAGTATATAAAATATTTTTTTATTTGTTAAGAAGTTAATCAAATATGAATTTGATTTTTTTTTCAACTTTATTTCGATTCATCTCTTTTCAGATTATCTCGGTTTGAAAAAAAAAAATTATATCAAGGTCTTTTCGTCTTTAATTTTATCAATTGGTCCGTCTCTTTGAGCAAATTTTCAAAGGTTCTCTCTTTTTTTTCTCGCAGCCAGTTGAGCTGATTTCGCCCTTGGGCACTAAAGACAACCTCCCCATTCTCTATCCCTTAAAAGGTCGAAAGGTCGTTCTCGCCCATTACAATCTCGTTAAAATGTCTTCTAATTCGATTGTCACATCTCTTCTTGATTGTGTCTTGGCGAATTGATTTTAATATTCCCTCTTCCGAGCTGAGAGATTTCAGGACATCTTGGCTTAACTATCTCCCTGGATAAAATTCAATTAAGCTTATTTAGTCGCAAATTGCATTAAAAATAAATTGACTTTTTCTTAATATCTCTCTTCCCTTTTTTATACCTTACTTAAAAAAAATATTAAAATATAACTAGGTTATGTTTTTTTAGTTGGAGGGGTAGGTAATTTTACTTTTAAATTAGATATTTGAATAAGAATTCGTTCTACTCTATTCTTAAATTTTAACCTTATTAGTAAGAAATAAATATCATTTTTAGGGCTAACTTGAAGGGTTGATTATGAAGGGGAATAATCGAGAAAAAAGCCAGCTACTTTCCGTCCAACAAACAAATTTGCCTGCGCAATTAATCTTCAAAATACAATAAATTATCGTAACTTTATTAATTCTTTATATAAGAAATTTCACTAACAAATTATTATGTGGACTATTCTCTTAAATTATGAACATAACATAAGCTCTGGTGCGGACAACATCTAAAGAATTTCCAATATATATATATCAATAAAGGGCGAATTTTTAATTCACTTTTCCAAAATATACAAAATAAATAACTATTAGCGAACGAGAGTGAGTGAAGTACTCTTTTGAATCGGAGAGAGAGATTATCTCTGATTATGTTATATATTTTAATTTTTTATTTTATTTTTTAGTTTTTGTTTCCTGTCCACAGATGTTTCCGCTCCAAATTTTCACATTTCATTCAAAAAATATACATTATGATAGAATCAACAAAAACAATTTAGTTAATATATATACAGGGTGATTGAAAAGTAACTCCCTATTTTAAACTATTTATAATTTTTTTCTGGCCAGTTTTCAATACTTGGGAGAATATTGAAGAATTTATTTTTATGCAATATGGTGCTCCTCCACATTTTTCCATGTTGTTCGTGAATGACTGAATCACCATTTTACTGAAAATGGATGGGTCGACGTGGTCCGCATGAGTGGCCGGCCAGGAGTCCTGATTTAACACCTTGCGACTTTTTTCTTTGGGGTTGAGTGAAGGAACAAGTCTATTCTACGAAAACAAAGACTGGAAGAACTTGAAGGACGAATATGAGAAGTTATTTCTTCTATTCCACAAGAGTTCCTAGGAAGATCAATTGATGCTATTCCCGAGAGGCTTGAGAAGCTGCAGGCGAATGCTGGTGCCCATATCGAATTTTAAATAAAATTCCATGTTATGTGCGTTCTTGTCAGATTCATTTCTTGTAAAAATAATTATTCTGAAATAAATTATAAGATTTTTAAAATAGGGATTTACTTTTCAATCACCCTGTATATGCATACTGTTGTATTTCTATGCCTTATTTTTTTTATTTATTTAATTTTTTTTCATTTTTTTTTCTAAAACTTATATAATTTAATTATTAAAATTTTTCCAAAATTAAGTTATTAATATATAATTTATATTAAACTATCTTCTATGTAGTGTTTTAAACTTATGAAGAAAGAGTTCTCAATCTTTCTTCTTCATTTAAATAGAATTGGGAGCGTCCAATTATTGTCTAAACAGGAGCTTAAAAGAAAACGTTTTTGAAAAGCTCTGAATTTGAATTTATTTAATTTACTTTTTATACTCGCACATAGCGAATGTATATTTTTTTTACAAGTCTTTGAAAAATGCTTTTTTCTCTGGCTTTTTATAATGTTAAAATTTAAGACTTTTTCAATTAAATTTCAAGTTCAAAGGAAAAAAAAACCTATTGTTTTGAAAGCTCTGATAAGTAGGCTCTTCTTTAAAGAAATGAATTTATAGATAAAAAAAATATTTTTTGACTTAAGTATCTCTCCTATACTATATCTATTAGTAAATAAATTATCGGTAAAGTTCTCCGTTCTACTCTCTAATCGACTTGTTTTTATTAAAAAATCTACTTTAGCCCTTAGGAGGAGAAAATACGACTTTTTGAAAGGATTCCAATTTTCTGTTCATGTACTCGCAAGTGTCAATCTAGCATGAACGAACTATACTATTTATAATCCGAAAATGATAGACTGCTGATTGACTTTTGAGTGTCGCGTCATGATGACGTTGCATTTATAGGTTGCGAGCAGAGTTTGACATTTATTTCTAAAAGTGGTGTTAGATTAACAAATAAGCTCTTGCGCAATATACTTTACTCATCAAGCACCTTTTTATTTATATTTATTTCATCTATTGGCGCTTTTCGAAGAATTCATATGATTAATTAGCAATTACCTCCATTCAATTAAATAAACAAGTCAAAACATTTTTCTCATAATGAACTTTATATTAATAATTCATCAGCTCTATAAAATTTCTCATATGGATTTCGGTGATGTTTGGTGAATCCTCTGTACTCTTCTCCTTCTGGCGGAAAACATGCCTAATGGAGCATTCGTTTTGATTTACTCCTCGCATAAATCATCCTGGCTTTTACATTACAAGTCTACAGTCTAAAACAGTTGCATTATATAGAATCAACGATGGTTAAATAATTCCTTCTATATAATCTTAATCTGATTTATTCGGGCTTTCGGGCCCCGCCCCCTTATTCCTATTCAAGATATCCGAATGGGCCTATTGACTAGTGTCTGGTTTATAGAACAAGTGAACCATGGAAAATAATTAGACTATCGATTCCATTGTTAGTTAAAGTAAATATATCATTGGATGGGAAGAAATGATCCGACTCGAAAAATGATGAATTAGAGGTAAATTCATTCAAATT
>JAAAKE020134481.1:0-14038 GCA_010014785.2 Anisolabis maritima | reverse complement strand
AATTATAAAGACAGTTATAATAATATGGCTCCATTGATTTTGAAGTTTTATTTAATATATTATATTATATTACGTTGTTATTGAAAAATAATACAAAAAATTATGAATAACCCTGTAATAAATCGTCATAAGCTAGATAAATACGGGATTGTGAGTTTTTGCTGATGTGACTGAGTGTCTAGTGGTCTGGTGCAAAGTAAGCACATCGATGTCCCGAATAGGTTGGAGATCCCGTACTTGTGTTACCAGGAAAAATAATAAGAATTTAAAATATCCCTAATCATCAAAGGATTGGGAGAAGGAGTTGTTCGTATTGTTATTATTATTATATTAACAACTTAAGGCCTTTTTTTATGGAATAAATGACGTCATATTTTTAAAAAATTTTATAGAATAATAATTATTATTTTTGTTAATTTTTTTTAAAAGTCTTTTTCGGCATCTGAGGGCATTTAGACTCCGTCCTTATTTATTTAAATTAATTGGTTGCCAATATAATTTAAATAAATTTTTATCGCTCAGAACGGGAAGTGAACTACCGATCTTTTAGTACGTGAAGCTAGACCTCTATCTCTGCACCTAGGAACAAAATCTTTTTGTTAATTTAAAATATAAAAATAAATATAAATATTTTATAAAATAAAATAAAATTGAAATTAATATTTCAAGGACCTTGCTCTTATTCTATATTCTTTGAATGTCATTCACTGAATATAATAATTTCTGAGGTTAATGTTTAATTGCACATGCCTTCTGTTATTTTTATTAATTTAATGATTTTTTTAGTGTTTCAAAAATAAATGGGCCTAATAATAATCAAACTCATTCCCCATCCTCTTCCAAACATAACTTTTTAAACAATCCTCAAAATATAATTAACGTTAATTAATTTGCCCTTTACTTTATTATTCATTCGGATTATTTTTGTTTATTCCAGAGGTCATTTAGATCTGACAATGCTTGGAGGAATGCAAGTCTCTGAAAAAGGCGATCTGGCAAATTGGATGATTCCGGTGAGTTAGAATAATTTAATTTATGCTATATTAAGTTCCCGCTCATAAAAAATCCTCTATATCTAAAAAGATGGGTTCTTCAAAATGGATGACCCGACACCAAGGGGGGTTACCAGATGTTTTGAATACATTACTTGAGTAATGATTATAAAGAACATTTCAAACCATTTAGAAAATTTTTTAGTTTTATTCTTATGATAATTTGGTTATGGAAGTCGCAAAAAAAATTGACTGTTGAAAGGATGTCGCGATTAAAAAAAGTTGGAAAGACCTACTATAATTGTGAGATTTATTTTAATTTTTAATTTTCTGTAACGCATTAACTGTGAAACTATCTGTCAGATTTTCATGGGATTAATTTCTCTGAGATAGTTTTAGGTTAGATCTTATTTTTGGGAAAATTCATTTAAGGTGTCTTCAAATAAATATTTATAAATTTTAATACTCTCTTCAATTAAGATGAACCCAAATAAAGATAAGAGTCCTAACAGGGAAAACAGGGGGGCTTTCTCACCTGGGATTAGGTATGCAGCAGCTAGATTATTTATAATCTGTTAAAAAGAAGGGAGATTAGAATAAACTAAATCAATGATATAATAATTAAAATTCCAGGGTCAATTAATAAAAGGAATGGGCGGAGCGATGGACTTGGTTTCTGCACCTGGCACTAAAGTCATTGTTATTATGGATCATACATCGAAAAAAGGAGATTATAAAGTTTTAAAGGAATGTTCCCTACCTCTGACAGGGGAACGTGTTGTCGATATGATTATCACTGAAAAGGTATATTTTTAAATTTGCTAATTATTTTATTTTTCTTTGTTTTTTTTTTTTTTTATTTTTATTTTTAAGTCATTTTTCGACTGCTGAAGCCATAATGATTATTTATTATCCAAATATATATAGAGAAATTGATTGATTCACTATTGATGGCTTACGACGGGCGTTAAATAATCATGTTCCTCCGGGCTACCCATCCAAAGTTCAGAGTATTGGTTGGCCATGCTTATCTTTCTAGATTTTGGTGTCTGTTCTCTCCAGCCAGGCCCGCCGGCTTTAGTTGTTCTTTATTCCAAAAAATTACAGAAATAAACACTAGGTTTTCAAAGAGAATTTGCTCTCTCGATTAAATTAAAATTAAAATTTAAAATATAAATTGAATTTTTAAATAATTACTTATTTAATTTATTTAATACTCGTAATTCGAAACTCTTAAAATTGAACCCGTCAATCATTGTCAAATCGATTACCATCCTCGAAATAATTCACCTAATTACCCAATCTAAAAGATTATTAAAATTCTAATAACCTTTCCTGTTCTTTCTAATAATTATTTATTTATAATTCCCTCTCTTTTTATTTTAGGCTGTTTTTGATGTTGACAAAGAAAAAGGTGGTCTAACATTAAGAGAAATTGCCGAAGGACTCACATTAGAAGACATAATAACAAGCACAGGATGCGAATTTAAAGTAGCAGATGATATCAAAGCAATGCAGCAAGTGCACGTCGACGAGTTGGAATAAAAATAAACCAGATTACTTACATTTTATTTGTTTTTTTAAGCAAAAAAAAAAACAAAGGTTCGTTTTTATTCTTGATTACAACTTTTTATTGTTTCATTGTTGAAAAATCTAGTCAAAAGTTGTCTTAAAAAAATTCTTAATATTTAAAACATTTCCAGAACGAATCTTCACATTTAAAAATCTTATTATACTTATATTGAATGAAAAAGTGAATTGTCCGCCCATGAATAATTTATTATGATTAATTAATCTAACAACAGTAAGCGTCTTTCTAATTAAAGCAGGACGGTCAAAAAATAAAAATAATCTTTTGTGTAATTTTATTTAGTCAAGATGAGGAGGATTTGGAGTGGCAAACGAACGCCATGTTTGTTGCTTAACGTTATTGGAAATTTTAAAAATTGAATTATTTATTTTATTTTGGGTGGTGGATTTTTCTTTTTTTTTTTCTCTCATTTTCCAGTTTTAAATAACATCCCTAATTTTGATGAAATTTCTCTTCGATTGGGGAGAAAATGAGTTTCTCTGAGATGCTAATTCCTCAATAACACATTCCGTTTTCAAACAATGACAAAAAACAATCCACCAAAACTCGTTCTTTTTCTCGACGTCATCTCGTTTTTTATTTGTGAAATTTCCATCAAGTTTTTGAAATTCTATATAAATCACAATTTCAACCTTATTTATTTCGAACCCAAATCCTTAGTATTATAATTTTACCCGGCAATTACTACTTAAATTTCTTTTATCTAAATACTTAATCCTTAAACCCTTATTTATATATTAATTTTATAAAATTTCTTACTCTTCTATTTTTTGACAATTTTCTGTTATTTGTGTAATAAGATAAATATATTTTTATATAAAAATAAAATTTCTATCTGTATATGAAACAAGAACTTTACCTCTAATCTGTACTAAATGTAAATAATCTATTTGATATATATATATATTATTAAAAAAATATTTTTATTTATCTTTTTTACTCCTGATAGTTTTATTTCTCTTTCTCTCTGTCCAAAATGATTTTGATGATTGTTGTCATATTTTTGCTATTTTATATTATTAACTTATCGGATTTATTAATCAACTAAAAATAATTATTCTTTCAGACATTAATTATTCACCAATATAATTTAAATAAAGTTTGATAGCTTCCAACATGACCCTAACGTCAAATAAGCTTGTAAAAGCAAACGAACATGTGTTCCTTTGCAGTTCATTAATTTAAGATCTTTATTCTTAAATTGCACATTTATAAATAGTTTTTGAAATCTTGGGGCTTCCATTTGTTTCGTTCTCAAGTAGGCCACAACACCTCCGTTCAAAGCATAAGAAGCCACCTGCTTGGATATCCATTTCATTACCCTAATTATACAATTATGTTGACGACTCCGATTCGGACGTCACGTTTACGAATCTGTCAGCTCGGTGTTGGTTTTAAAGTCTATTCCAATATGTTCAAGTGTTTATGAGAGGTTTTAGGGTAAGCTAGTGTCGGAAGAACGATAATTTGACATTTCCAATTGTCCTTTATCGTTAATAATTTGAAAAGTAGAGGCAAAAAATCTGATGCTCTTGTTATCGCGTTGTAGAGGAAGGATTTAATGCGTACCCTTAAACTCGTCAATTGAAAAATTAATACTCTCGTGAACTCATACACAGGAGTAAAACCACCGGAATAATGGGCACGACTCCCGCGAGGGTCTTTTTTCAATTTACGAGTTTAAGATAAAAAACTTAAAATTGAGAAACTTATAATTTTAGATTAAATTATTATTATAAGAAAAGAAGTTTTCACCTTATAAAATGACAACAGATGATCTTTTGAAAATATCAAATTATCGTCTCCTGATACCAGTCAAGGGATTCTTTTTAGTTGAATAATAAAAATAATAACCTTTTATCTATAATCCAACCAAAAATATAACCACTAATATGGGACAGAGGAAGTGTGAAATTTTGAGTATATATGACATTTCGGCTCGTCAACGATTATAAGTTGTTTTATTTTTTCTACCTTCTTTATCAAAATTTAATTGAAATAATATTTTATACTTTATATATACAATCAAATGTATATTTTTCAGAACCTTTATCGTTTTCCTTATATCCTCGATGGAAAATCCTTTTTGGTCTGCCTGTTCCTCCTCCTTTCATCATTCTAAACGTCATCCGCACATAAAATTTGCCTGGACAACAACTTTCATCGCTCCTCTTTCATCTGCCTCACAAATCATCATCATCTCTCTCGCTTTTCAAGGTATGAAACTCCAACTTGACTAAATCACTTTAAACAAACTTTCCAATCAAAAATTTTTTTCAATAATATTTATATTTTATTTGACTTATTCCTAGTTGCCTCTCAATTCCGAAAGGATACTGCATGACTTTGTTTGCTTTAAAATGCGTCACACTAGGAGCCCTAGGAAAATTGAAAGCCAAATGGTGAGTTGGGATAACCTGATTTTGTTCTTTTTCTAACAACATATTCGTCAAAACAAATTTTTTTATTAAGTTTCAAGTTATAAGGCCAATATGTTCTTTTAAGATAATACTCTCTCGCTCGGTTTTTTAAGTGGGCTAGTATCTCCAATAAGAGGGGCCTTGGATTATTGCAGATAGACACAAAACCTTTAGGCCATTCATAAATAGGTACCACCAAAGATAAACTTCTTAAATAAAGATGAGACCTTTATACCCAATTTTTTCGCTTTTTTAGAATAAATCCACTCCCACTCATCGAAATGTTATTTGAAAATTGGTCCAGGACTGAAGACAAAGATATGGCCCACCGGATGCTGAGAAAATAAAACGCGATAAATTTTGAGCCCCTTTTTTACAGCCCCTGTGAACCGATTCCTTTCAAATTTTAATAGCTTCTTAAGCACTCATATAGATCATCCTTTCCTGATGAGTGATTCCAGAGATACGTATAAGCCAAAATAAAAGTTATACACATAAAGATTTTTTTTTTGCATTTTTGGGGTCCTTTTGATCTGAAACATATGAACAAAAGAGTAACTTGATTATTGGATCGTATTTAAACGATTATGTTGATAATAATTCCAATTTAGTATGTATAATGCTCGGCCTATCTATAAAGAAGTCCGAGAGTTAAAAAAGGATTGAAACCTCGTCAGCGTCAACGAGTGAGTGGCATCTTTTTTGAATTGCCATTCAGATTGTCTGGAAGGTCGAAATTCTGGCATGAGCCAGGGGATGCTCTAGATGGTGAGATTAAATATTAGGTCTATATATTTTTGAAAATAATATTTATTTAATAAATTAATAAATTAAAGGCGGGGGGGGGATTATGCAAATCTTTTTTCCCTTATCAATTTCTGGCATTAAAAAAAAAAAAATTACAACATTCTTCCTCCTCCTAAATCTTAGTTATTCCCTCAATTGCCACAAAATATTCTTTCTTTAAATTGAATTTTTGTAAATAAACTCATATGATACATTCGCACGGCTCTCTACTCGCAAAGTAGGCGATGGCATTTGGTATCGTGACAGTTTTTAAAGACATTCACGAATGATACCATCTCCCCTTAATCTTGAAAATAGAAAATTAATGGCGTTGTAATATAAATATATCAATATTTTGATCATTAAAAAACTTATCTTTGATTTGACTTGTCTTATGAGAGACAGATGTGAATAGAAACAACTGTTCTGTTGTTATTTATTTATTTGCATACACATTTCCAAAAAAACAAAGGAATGTGCCTCGGCACTTAAATTTACCAAACAAAAGGGTTTATTTATGGTGTTGATTAACTGTATGTGTGTGGGGTGGTTGAATGATGGAATATATATACTCTTTGCCTAGATAAACAGAAAGAGTAGGGGAGGTTAGAGAGGAGAGAGAGAGAGAGATGGAGATGGTGGGGAGAGAGAGAAGTGGTTGCTAACGCAGCTCCTCTCAGTGGTGCTCTGCTGCTGCACCCGTTCGTTGCTTCGGATGGCAACAACTAATTGGTGGTCACAAATTAAACCGGCTCTCAGTCATGTCTCTCTTCTTTTGGCACTCACCGTATACACCGCCATCGGTGGATATGTGAGTCATCTATCATTATTACTAATTAATAATGCAGTGAGTGATAGAGATAGACAAAACCCGGAAAAAAAGGGGGCAAGGGAAGTAAACAAAGTCACTTTGGACAAAAATAATAATTATTAGTTATACAAATATCAATGACTTGTAAATAATTCATCATTAAAACATAAATAAAAAATTTTTAGGTTATAATGGTCCGAGATTTGACAAAAATATTATAAACTTATTTCTTAAATTTTTATAATTCTTTTTCTTGAATTTTTTAAAATTCCTGTAATTAAATAGATTTTGAGATCTTTAATTTGATTCGATTATTATAATAAAATATAAGCAACGAAATTGCAACATTTTCCCACCAATCGCTAATCCTCTGGGAATATAAAATAGACACTCTACAACGATATTGAGAATCCAAGTTTTCTCAAGTTCGTTTTTTTTTTTTTTTTTTTTTTAGGATAAATTGTTTGGATAAAATATATTGGCTACCAATTAATATAAATAGATAAGGACGGAGTCTAAATGGCCTTAGATGCGAAACAATTAAAAAAAATAGTCAAAGAAATTAAGTTTTCTCTTTAGGTATGTTTATTATTTTATACCCAAATTTTTTTTCCGTTTTTTTGGAATAAAACTAGCGAATTGTTATGAAAATTGATCCCGGGCTGAAGACATTCGTTTTAATTATCACGAGAGAAGAAAAAGAATATTAAATTAATAAATGCCAAATAATTTAAATAAATAAGGACGGAGTCTAAATGGCCTCAGATGCCGAAAGACTTAAAAAAAAATAAGCCAGACACATAAACGCATATACACATACGCTTATTAAGATTTGTTTGCATTTTGGGGTTCTTTTGAAACGTGAATATATTTTTAAAAATTGGGGGATCAAATTTTTTATGATCATAATACTTTCTTTTCACTTACTATTATATATAATAGTGTGGAAAGTAAAAAAAATAAAACTAAATTTTGTTTGGAATATCTCAAAATTTGTCTTTCATTAAGCATCCATAGACTATTTGCTTCTATTTGCTGCCACTAGCTCCCCTTAAAATTAAAAATTAATTGGTAACTGAGCTTCCCGTCCTGAGTTTATTAAAATTATATTGGCTACCAACTTATTTAAATATCGATGGAATCTAAATGGCCGAAAATTTTTTTTTTTCAAGTCTTTCGTCGTCTTAGCCCATTTAGATTCCAACATTATTTATTTTTAAACCAATTGGTACCACTATAATTTAAATAAATATTGTAGCTTGGGACGAGAAGCGAATCACTGATCTTTGGATCAAGACATACCTCTGAGTTAAAGGCCAGTGGCTTAGAAAAAATAAAATAAAATATTCTTTAAATCTCCATCTTATTTTAATAAAATAAATGAGACATTGATGAAAGATATGTGAAAAAGAAGGAAGTCAGCCAGTAGGGAACCTCTATCGAAATAAAACTTAAAATGTGAGACGTTTCGGCTTTAGACAATGCCATCATCAATCATCGTAAAGACACAGTGATGAACCCGAATTTTTAAAATATGTGAGATGGCGAAATAATAAGAAAATGACAGAAATAAAAAAATTATCACCCTTTCGTTTTTATAACATTGGAAACCAATTTTCAATATATGTAATACAAAGTTTAATTATCTCAGCTCAAATGGAACAACTAGAAATAATTTCGACCTGGTAATTAAGAAAAACGAACTCTGAAACTAGAAATAAAAAAAAAAACCTCCCGGAGACGATGACCAAAAAAAAAAAAAAATATACATAATTAATCAAAATACTTTAACATTTTATGTATTTTAAATAATAACAGATAAACAAAAAGAAACATTTACAATCTATATCATTTAACATATAATAAATAATTTGTTTATTTATGTAGACTTTCCCATGTATATTTCTTGTCTGACATCGTAGCCTTTACTTAAAAAAAAGAAGAAAAAAAAAAAAAAAGAATTACCGATATGTGTAAATCGGCATTTTCTTTTTTTTTTTATGAATTCATAAAATTCTCGACACTCATGTCACTTATTCCGTGAACGAGTATCTCGCGCCACAGACCTCTTTAGTCCTTTACACGCTTTGCATACAAGTTCTGAATTTCTTATATACAATATTATTTATTGTTATAATTACGTGGGAGATTTACTTAACCTGGGTCAATGAGATGGCAACCCTATATACACATTAGAGAGAGGTGAGATATAATTAATATTCAAAAAATAAGAACCTTAAAAAAAAAAAAATTAAAATACAATATTAAATTAATTTTCCTAGTAATTAGACAACCGATGCAGAAATGTTTCTTTGGAGGTTATCAACAAAATTGCAAGGAATTTTTATTTTATTTTACTATTAGGACAATAAATTTATCATCATATCGACCTTAATAAAAGGAAAATTTGTTTACCAAATTCATTGATATACCAAATGTTATCAATGTTGTTTAAAGGGACCTTATTTTTTTCTAAAAAGTTTACCTCATCTTTTCACCATTGATGACGTAATCGCGGGTTATGAGATAATTAATTTTGGACAAATAAATCGTTCATTTTTTTGTTCTTCTTTTATGGCAAAAACAGAGTAAAAGTTAAATTATAAACTAATAAAAAAAAAAAGAGAAAATTCGATATGTATAAATAGTTTCTTACATACTGATAATTAATTCTTTGAACTTTATGGATACATCCATTACCGTATTAAAAAATTTCTTTTGAAATTTTTAAAATAGATTTTTTTTTAAAAAAAGAATGTTTTATAAATAAATAAAATAAAAAAAAAAAAGAGTAATTTTGTCTTCTTTATGAGAATGACCTTAAATATTTATAAACAAAGAAAAAAAAGCCTCAAGAATGTTGTTCTGTTTATATAAAAGAAAATTCTTGGTTTGAACGAAAAAGAAAAGGGAGGTAAAATTTATTATTTTATTAATCATCTTGGGGATTTCGTTTATGAAGAGTTGGTCACACTTTATCATTGTGTTCGAAAAGACCGTTAAAATTCTATAAAAATTCAATTAAATTATTTATCTCTAATTTTAATAATAAATAATTTTGTTGAAAAAATACATTAATTGATTTCAATTTAATTCAAAAGAAAATATTTGTAACTGAAATTTAAATTTTTTTTTTTTAAATTCTCAATTATTATTATTTAAGGTCCAGAGGCTCCACGAGATCGAATAATTATGTCTCATTTGAATATGGAACAAAATTTAGGCATTGCATTAATTTGAACTAAATGAAATCCTTGGAGGATATATCGTTCTTCTATACAATTGAATTTCTCAACTTTAGAAAGAGAAAGTGCTTATTATCTATAACGTGCGGAAATAAGTGGAATAATAACAATAAAGTAATAATAGTCATTGTTGTTGTTTTGACTTTATTCGAGAACGGCGGGTTAATCTAACATTTACATATTATAATAAATAAGTTGGTTTCTTTAAAAATATTTTTTTTTTTAGTCTTCGGCATCCAAGGCCATAACAATTCAATTGTTTATTAATTAACGATACAATGATCCAGGCATATTTATTTATAGCAATTGGTATTCAAGTGATATAAATAACTTTCCATCGGATTGCCTGGGATCCGAACCCAGACCCCTTGACATTTAAGGTTATCAACATCTTTAATCTCTCGGCCTCGGGGAGGGGCTTTGAAAATATTATAAACTATATGTATGGGAAAATATATTATTTAAGAGAAGAAAAGAAAATTAAAAGAAAACCCTAAATTGCAAAATTCTCCAATGGATCAATCGAATTATTATCGAGGCTAACCTAACAACTATTTGGAACTAGGTACCTAAATAATATTTTACTTTTACTCGTCTTTCGTAATATCAAATTAAATAGTTTCTTTTTAGCCGCCCCTAACCATATTCTATGGGAATATAAGAAGGCCACTCTACAACTCTATTTCATGTTGATTTTTTTGGTTATGTTGTTTGTATAAATATTACTTAATAGAAATAAATAAGGACGTTCTATAAATGACCTATCAGTGCCGAAAGATTTATAAAAAAAAGGAAAAGTCAAAGGGATTAGATAAAATTGCAGTTTTCTTTCTAAGTTTATTATCTTATAGCAAATTTTTTTCAGTTTTTTCGGATTAAATCCGCTCCCACTCAGCGAATTGTTATGAAAATTGGCCCAGGACTTAAGACAAACATCTTATTTGTTATGATTTGGTCCAAATACATTTTTGAAAATTGTCGTGCGTAATAGATATTAAGGTTCTTTTTTACCGTCGCCTGAGAAAGAATTCGCTTCAAATTTTAATTGTTAATTTGTTAATTCTATAAATAAATAAATAAATTTGTTAAGTTTCATCCTTTTCCGAAGAGAGGATCTAGAGATATATGTCAAAATAAAAGCTACACACATATGCACATTTACATTTTTGGAGTCTTTTTGACCTGAAATGGAAATAAATTTAGGAATTTGGGATGACTTGTTATTAAAGGGAACGAAGCAGGAGTGCTTCTTGCCTGGCCAGGCATGCGGCCTGCCGAAGGAGAAATAATACCCATATACAAATTTGTTCTATTCAACATTTTGAACAAAATTTTGATTTTTTTTTACCCTTTAGCCCTCAGATTAGATGTCATTCTTGATAATTTTTTGATTCCTTTTTTTTATGAAGTTTACGAAAAAAAAGAAAAAAAACCGGCCAGGACTGTTTTTTGTCAAGAGGAAATATTTAATTTTCATAACATGTTGAAGGGAGTGAGCGAGTGGGAGGTGCAAATGAATTTTGAGGTCAGACAATGAGAAAGGCCAGAAGGCAGAATTTCTTCATCTTAGATTTTTCTTTTATTCATTGATTATGTAGATATGAACAAAAGTGTCAGGAGAATGGGTTATGGAATTTTCAAATATATCGTTAATTAGAGATTTAATTATTTTATTTCTAGTATGGACTCTGAATAGAAAAATTTATTGAAATGCTGTACCGATTAGTCTAATCATTTTGCTGAAATTTGGTGTATTTACTATTTCAGGGGTGCAGAATCGATTGCGCTACGCCTCATTTTTGGGAAGCGTTTCTTTTTGATGGTGCCCATTTTTCACAAATAATCCTATCTTTAGGTCTTATAAGGTTCTAGCTTTGAAAGCTCTCTTTTATTGTTCATTAAAAAAACAGCCAAACTCGGACTTCGGGTACTTATATATAATACACCATAATTTATATAGAATATTTTATTGTTTATCTAAAACTATAAAAAACTTCAACTAAATAAAGAAGGCGAGTCGAGAAAAGAGCTTTTCAGTCTTATTCTGTTGACCGAAAAATAAAAGGATCTATCTGCTTGCATTGAAATGTTCTGCGGATCCTAGATCTAACGCTAATAGGTTGAGCCCTTGTGTTTCCATTCCTTCTGCTACATCTCTTGAAAAAAGCAATAAGAAGATGGAAGATTCATTCAATGCATTCTTGGCTGGAATATCCGCCTTCTCATTACCGTATGTATATGTTCGTGGCTTTTCACCCATATTAGTGTTATAATTTGTTCCATTAAACGAGAAGATGTAGATTTGATGTATGGCATAAAGGATCAGAAAATTATTAGGTGAGATGGGTTACCCGAATCCAAATTAGCCTGGACCTCCGATGGATTCGATAACGGCACATATTTCTGCCCTATAGAGAGAAGATCCGATATGAAAAGTCAGTCGTTTTTGAGCCAGCATAGAACAAACAGAACATAAGGAAGTAATTTTAATATCAGATGATCAAAAAAATGCTACAAAATAATTTGCCTGGCAGCTAGGCATCCAACGCAAAGAACTGTCTCCCTGGAGGTTATCCGTTAAATTACAGGAGCACGTATTTTATTTAATAATTATTTTAAACTTTAAATAATCAAATAAATTAATAATTAAAGCCAACAAGATTATTATATTAATTAATGAATAAATAATAAATTGTAATTTCATCTATAAAGAAAGAATTTATTTAAAGTTAACAAATATTTTGCGACACGTATAAATAGAAATAATTAAAATTGAAAAGGACACTTAAGATTGGATATGTCCTCGGAGAATTTATTCTAATTAAGGCCATTAGAATCCTATGAAAATTTAGCAAATTAAATATTAAATTTTTTTTACTTTCTATGGGGAAACTATTACGATCATGAAAAATTTAGCCCCCCCCCCCTTCCCCCCAATTTTAAAACAAAATCCTAGATATGTGGGTACCAGGCCATGTCGGTATTCCCAAAAATGAGATAGCGGCCTTTTATGCTAAATTAGGGCAGATTTGGATTCTGATGCATTAAGTATAATTGACAGGTGAAAAAAAGAATGCGAGAGCCAGTCATCTTAGCGATTAAGAATTGGTCTTTGCTATTTATTATAACTTACAGTCATCTACATCGAGGTGAAGATCCACCATGATGTATACAGTGTGACCAAAGAATTACAGTACAACAGTGGACGCTAATGGCCCTAGCAGTCGAGACGCCTTAAGAACTGAATAATAATAATAATAATTAAAAAAAAATCTGTTTACGTTTCAAGTAAAAATTCAAAAAATCTTAATGTGCGTATGTGTAGATGTGTAGCTTATTTTGCCTTATATCTCTGGAACCAATCATCGCAAAAGGATGAAACTTAACAAATTTATAGGCTTTTGAGTGATTAAGAAGCTATTAAAATTTGAAGAGAATCGGTCCGCGTAGAGCGGTAAAAAAGGCGCGCGATTTTCTCAGCATTCGTTGAGCCAAATTTAGGTCCCACCTTATTTATTTATATTAATTGGTAGCCAATATAATATTTTAATTCAATTAAAGAAATTAATATTTATTTAGGATTTTACAGAGCGTGGGAAACTGTTGCCTTTTTTTTTTTTTAAATGTAATTACTCTACAAAGCGATATCATCTCACATGCCCTTTTTAAGAAGAGCCAGAGAGTTTGGCAACATTTTTTTTTTTCTCTTGTTAATTTTTAATGAGCATTCGAAATTGGACGATTCTTCAAACTATAAAACATAAACATTATTAAACAACTGACATTGACTTTTTATTTAGAATATAGAAAAAAAATGAGGACATTTTTCTGAATTTCTAAAAAAAAATATAAAATAAAAATAGATGAATAAAAATATCTAATTTTTCTCCAAACAAAACTCTCTCGTTTGTGTGTGAGGGTGCAGACACGAAACGGATTTTGACGTCGATGCGATATTTCTCTCAAAAACGGGACATTTGGGACAGGATAAAAAAATGATAACAACATTTTAATATTTATTTATTAACAAAAAAAAAAAAATTGCCGAGATGATAAAATCTATTGAAGTCACCGCTATCTTAACAGCCTCCGGAACTAGCGGACGGATTTTCATGGAGTTTTTCCCAATGTGTGGAGAATTTTCCGGGGCGGTTTTAAGCTATGATTAATTCAGATTAGGGGTATGGAAGTAG
>JAAAKE020134458.1:0-33290 GCA_010014785.2 Anisolabis maritima | reverse complement strand
GAAAAATTCAACGAACGACGTCGCTTCTCTTATCTCTTGTTATAAAAGGAACCAAAATATACGGTCCGATGAAAATTTATTTAAATCAATTATATATATATATAAATAAATCTGCCTGAATAATTTGTATTGTAATTAAAATAAATGTAAATCGTTCAAGTCTAGATGCCGAAATGACTAAAAAAAAAAAACCATCTCACCAAATAAGATTGTTTCATGATAAAAATGGGTTCTTAAATCCTAAAATTTATCCTGTTTCAAGGGCCTTGATTATGAGTCAATTGATTACCAAGAGCAATAAATAAATTTTTTATTATCCTTATATGAGTGTTCATACTTGGTTGCCTTTCTTAATGATTTTATAACAAAAGCAAAGAATATTTGATTTAACATCTTACACCTCTTTAAGAAAGATCATAAAGAAGATCACAAAGATCTACATTTATTTTTCACGACAACGGCAAGTGATAAATAATACAAATCCATAATTTTATTAAGCTATGAAATTATTTTTGCACGAGTATTCATGAGATGAAAATTAAAGTCTTTTTAGACAATGAAATAGCATGAAATAGAGGTGGATAAAAAAAAAGGGGCTGCAGAGAAAGAAGAATGAGTGGGAATTCGTTCATTGTATTGTATGGTCAGGGAGTTGCAAAACGGTTTTTTTATTTTTTATTTTATTTTTTTGGAGCACAGAGTAGGCAAAAAAAAGAACCGGGTGCAGGGGGGCCTCGTGCCCTATCAAACCTCAACTGCGCTAATCTTAATTAAACACCCGGCACGTGTTTTTTTTAACGACCGTTAAATTGAATTTTATAAAAATCATCTCTCGTCTGCTGATCAAGCGAAGATAGCCCATTGTGCAAGTTGCACCTCAAGCCAGCAAAACAATTACTAGAAACAACAAAAGAGTGTTAGGGATAAATAAAAAAAAAGATCTTTCTACTATCTCTCCATTTGAGAGTGAAAAAATTACGTTTTTTTTCTGGCGTGTTATTTTTATCCGAAAAACGGGGAAAAAACAAAGGGAATTTTTATTATTTTAGTTCAGATGTGAATATGCCTCGATTGTATAATATTTTACATTAAGTGATTTTAAAAACACTTCAGTTTTCAGCCTCTATCATTTCAATATATTTTAATTTTAGAATTTTAGTAATTTTCTAAACCTCTGTGGGAAGGATTGGATAGGATTGAATTTTTACCTATTAAAATTTTTTTGAAAAAGTCTAGAAGTTCAAAGTCTTGAAATTATTTATCAAATTAATATAAATATTTCTTAAGAAAAAACTACCTTCAAGCTACACTAAAAGGAATAAGATAAGAATTTTAAATTTTTGACATATTGGTGGTTTATGACACAAAAGAGAAAATAAGGCTTTAAAATTGGCTTGCCAGTTTAAAGGGCACTAAAGATACTTAAATTAGAGAAGATTATTTCTCATGTTCATTAATTATTTTGCTGCTTTACAATAAAATCTGCCCATAAAGTTGGCAAACCAAACAATATATTTTTTTTCCTTTATCATAAATAACAAATTTATCAAATATTTAAATTTCTTTGATTTTCCTCTTTACTATAACTTGAAAGTAGTAGTCTTATGAAATAGGTGTATTGATTTTTTCTTCAAATTTCAAAGATATATTAATAAGGAAAATTAAAAAGTTATCAATTTGATCTTTCTCTTATCTAATAATACGAACGCTATAAAATTTGAAATTCAACTAATATAATATAAATACTTTTTGAGGTTTTTTTTTTGTCTTTTCGGCTTTATAGACTTTAAACAATTCTATTATTTACTACATACAAATTATCCACGCATATTTATTTATACCAATTGATTTAATCAAATACTAAATAAGAGGTTTTATCAGCTCAATAAATTAATTAGCTATTTCTATATTTATTCCATTCATTGTTTTATAGATAACCTATTATTTTTAAGGCCTATATTTTTCTTCTTTAAGTGGGAGCTCTCATTGCCATTCCATGAATCATTTGCGAAGAAATAATTTAATGTTAATAAAAAAAAATTCGAACGTTTCACTTTGCTAGTCCTCTCATCAAAGAAGTCTTCGAATCTCCTGCGTTCGCAGCTAATAAGCGAAAACGAAACTATCCCGTCTGGTAACGAGTTCTTTGATGCTGGGCGAAAAAATTCGACAGAAAATTAAGATCCCGTATTTGAACCGACTAACTTGATCCTTTCTTCAATGTCTAAGAAAAGACAATAGAGGAATAGAAACGTTTAGTACGTGAGAAAGAAGAGCTCCTTTCATAGTAAAGAAAAAGTTCTCAATTCAAGGAAAGAAAAGGTTTAAGTCCTCAAAAACAAGTAAAATTAAATGATAACATATATAAATGTCGGGAACCAGAGAGGCCTAATCAAGAGAGTTGTTTAATTGACAAAAATAGGTTTTGAATATAGAAAAATGGCTCCTACTTTCATATATACATATATATATTATTTTTGAAAATAATTAAAATAATGTGCTTCCAGAGCCCATTCAAATTCATTTCATGAGTTATTGTTGCCGAAGTGCAAACCTTACTTATTTGCCGCTGTTTTCGATGTTAAAGAATAATATTAATTTACGTTATTTATTTAATCCGACAATTTGATATAGCAGGGTTATAAGATGGCTAACATCTCCCGAATGAGTTATTTTAGAGATATTTATTTTAAATAATATACTGAATTGTTACTCAAAAGGGCATCATCTTTAATTTTACATATACTTAACTAAAATAATTATTAAAATTTGTCAACTCTTGAAAAAAACGTGTGCCATTTATATAGTACTGTTTAAAATATTATTCTTGACCTTCCTATCTGTTTTCGTTGTTAAAGAATAATATTAATTTAATTAATTTCTTCCTATATGACCCACTCGCCCTTTATCAGTTTTTTTTTTTTTTTTTTTAGATATTACTTAATGGGATTTTGTAATTTTAATTTAATTTTTTATCATTTTTTTAATAGGAAATTTTTAAGGGCTAGCAAACTCAAAGAATATTGAAAAAATATTAACTTATCTAAGATATGCCTGGCGGCAAATGGATTTTAATAAAACCCAATGAAATTTATTAAACAAAAAATTTTATTTAACATTATTTTTTTTAAGTGTTTTCAACTTGGTTAGTTAATTAGAACATATTTATTTCATAGTTTATCAAAATGAATTTATGTGCAATTTCTCCCAAATTTTACAAAATATCAATTTCGCATTCCCAACTAACCTTAAACTCACAATTTGAAAAAATGAGGATTACATTCGAGAAAGGAAGACTGGCTGCGCCACCTAAAA
The DNA here is from genome assembly GCA_010014785.2 of Anisolabis maritima. Classification (NCBI taxonomy): domain Eukaryota; kingdom Metazoa; phylum Arthropoda; class Insecta; order Dermaptera; family Anisolabididae; genus Anisolabis; species Anisolabis maritima. The sequence goes on along the minus strand of JAAAKE020134458.1, from coordinate 29,975 downwards.
TTCTGAATTAAAAAATTTTTAAAATAAAAATACAAAGAGTATTTTATAAAAACAAAATGGTTCTTCCTCCTACTCTCCCCTCTTCCTGATAAAAAAGTCTTAAATCACTATTCGTGAAAGACTATAAAAAAAATGAAGTTATGAAGTATTATAATTTTATTTAGAGAAACTTATAAGTTTATTTCTTATTTATTCGTTAAAATTTTTTTTTTTATTTTTCACTCATTAAAATACTTAAAGAGAAGTTGCTGTAATTCACAATGTCCTCTGTTCACATATTGTATTCACGTTGACTTGGGGGTTCGCCGGCAACGATTTACTCTTAATAAGAGAGCGAGCAGCTTATATTTTAAAATAACACATAAAATTCCAGGATTTATCCTTTTCTCAATAGAGAGTAGTGGTGATAAATTAATATATCGAATATTTAATGAAACTTAAAGAAAAAATATGAATAAAATTCTCAAAAACTAACTTAAGATCTGATCATCATTCTTTAATAAGAAACTATAAATCTAGTTTATTTTTAAGCTTTTTTTTATGGTAACTACTGTATACTCTTGTGGATTTTAATGTAATTAACTGAATACCCAATGGTTTCAAATCCTCCATATACAGATTCCTGACGTAAAAAATTTTTGTTTTGTTATACTACTCAAGTAATATTTCCTGATCATCCTAAAAAAATTAAAATTAAATTCCTCCCAATAAATAACCAAGATTTAATAATTTATTCCACAATTATCTGTACGGTATGGCAGTGATCGAGAAAACCTATCACCTACTCTTTTGAACTTTTTTTTACTCTAATAAATAAAAAAATTTATTAGATAAATGGAAAATTAGTAATGCTTTAATTTACTTCAATTTATTTACAAGTTCTTCACTACCCTCTTGGATATTAGGGTCTCATTCGTCACTGATGATTCATCTATATATTATAAATAATTAATATATTTACAAATTTTGTTAATGACTTTGGAAGTATATATTAAAGAGAGAGTTATATAATTGTTTAAGGTGCCTTTCCACCTTAGTTCAATATATACGGAGGGATTCTTAATCAAGCCCGGATCCCCTTTTAATCAGACAATGGCATCGTCCGGTGGGACTATTTAGATGGGAATCAATCTCTTTCTTGAATTAAGTTCTTTCTCTCACTCGATCTTTCTTTTCTCTCTTCACTTGAATCTATTTTAAACCTTAATTGAAAACAATTAATTTTTTCTGAGATGCTAAATACCAATAAAGTTAATAATGAGAAAATTAAATATTTCATTATAACATTAGAATAATTTTATACTTTTTTTTTTTTTTAAATCTTTGAAATTACAAATTCTCTTAAATTATTCAAAATTTCACTTTTTTCATCGTCTAATTTTCTTCTTCCAATTTCGAAATATGAAGATGAGTCATTGTCAAACTTCAAAAAGTTTGTTGTGACTAGAAAAGATATTTTATGTAAGTTCGGGATTTCTGATGAACTATTCTATCTAAGTTGCTTGTATTAAAAAAGTTAAGTGTAGGAAAAATAATTAGAAATTGTTATTTTAGCTATTTCTGATAGTTTTTTTTATCACTGAATTCTGAAAATTAATAAATTTTGATAACATTTTATGGAAAATATTTTTATATAAAATCAATATAAAAATTATTTTAAAGAAAAAAATATCCTATTTTTCGCTAAGTAAATTCATAGAGGGAAACCTTTTGAATAAATATTTACTAAGTTGACTTGGAATTGAATCTAACAAACGTCGTTTGTAGCGTTTTTATGAATCAGTACAAAAGGGCTTTATTTTTTTTTTGAATAACTTAATATTATACTGGCTTTAATATTTTTGATGGCTAAAAATAAAGAATGCTTTGCAAAGAATATTTCTTTATATCGTTTTCAAAATGATTTCAAAATTTCATCAAAATTTAATAATTTTCAAAAGTCGGTGATAGAAAACGGATAGAATAGATAAAATAACAATTTCTAATGAAATGTCGCATACTTTATTAAAATTTTTGAATAGGTTTCATAACTAATAACAATAATGAGTTTATTTAAATTGATTTTACATAAGATTTTTCATCAGAAATCCCGAATTTTCAAAATTCCTGGTCGAAAAAGCAAACTTTTTGACAATCACTCACCTTTATGTTAAAAATGTTAAAAAAGGTAGGCAAAATTTTTGTTACATAATGTATAAAAAAAAAAACCAGAAGCTTGCGTCAAATTTCAATATTTATAGAGTAATTTTATATAGGCCTAAAAATTAAATTTTTTTATAATCCTACTTTTAATCTCCCCAACTACAACCTAGCCAGACATTATTGGTTTTAAAATGTTTTTCGAAAAGACAAGCTGTTGTTTTTTATGTATAAAAAAGTTTTGGTATTTACTTGTCACTTAGCAGAAGTTCAAGATCCTGGTCTTACTAAGTGACAAGTAAATACCAAAACCTTTTTATATTTTATGGGTTTTGTAAAAGGTTTCTAATAAAATAAATACAATCCATAGAAATATATAAAGAAAATTTGAATTTAATATTCATAAACTATATATTATAATAAATTTATTAATTATTTCAAAAAAGACTTTAAAAACTTCTTTTATGGAAAAAAAGTTTTTTTTTTTAAATTATTCAAAGGGTTAAATAAATAATAAATCAAAAAACACATCCTTCATCTTTTTTTTAATTGTACAAGATGTGAAAAAGAACCATGGTTAACGAATAAAACATTTATAGTATTAATTTAAGCCTGTTTGTTTCGCTCCGGCTTGATTAATGTTTGTCCTCCATATGCCAAAACGTCACACAATAAATCTTTAGTCATTTTAGAAATAGACCGATGAACAAATATAACTTGAAAGGTTAATAATATAATTATAACAAAAACGAAAAGAGCTTTAAATATTTATCAAGTTTAATTTGTTTTTTTTTATTTCATAAAAATATAAAATAAAGGTAAGACAAAGTAAAAAGAATAAAAATTAAAAAAATGTATAATGTGTAACTCCATGATGTCGTCCGAATATTCCAGAAGGTAGGGGATTGATGTGAAGGCGTCAAGTGATAAATAAAGAATTCTTTGAGGCGATCGATTTCCTTTTTTAAAGCATCTTCAGACTCTGTATTGATGTAAAACAAATCGATGCACAAAATTTTCTTTGTCTTCATATTATAATTATTAGAATAGAAAAGTTTCTATTCTATTCTAATAATTAAAAGAGTGCATGCAGTTGATGTTAAACAAATCAATGCACAAAATTTTCTTTGCACTCTTATTTTAATTATTAGAATAGAAAAGTTTCTATTCTATTCTAATAATTATAATATGAAGACAAAGAAAATTTTGTGCATCGATTTGTTTTACATCAACACAGAGCCTGAAGATGCTTTAAATAAAAAGAAATCGATCGCCTCAAAGAATATTTTATTTAATACTAGATGACTTCACTCCCTTAGTCTCCTAAAAAACGTGTTATTATATTATGCGTTATGCATATGTATCGATGTTTGCTATAGATATACAGTACCGCATGAATATACTATTAGTCTTTAAAATTATATTAACTATTCCTGTTTTAATTGTTAATATACGTGAGAATTATGCATAACTAATTAGTAAAATTTCTCTAACCTTTCAGGTTTTTTTCCAAGGTTCTAAATTTTTTCACATATTTTTGCTAGTACAGTACTAGATAATTTTAGTTTATTGCATATTCTTTAACAACAAACAGGACTGAGAAAATTTTTCACAAACTTTTTCTCTCAGAAATTGTTTTATTTAAGATATTCAAAGAATAATATTTTAATTATTCAGTTAATAATATTTATTAATGGGAATCTCGAAACTGCAGATTTATAAAATATCTAAAAAATATTAGAACATCAGGGTAATGACCTAATCATAGTGGTGAATACAATGGTGCCTTGGTTAACGAATACTTCGTTAACGATGAGTGACTATAAAAAAAAAAAGTATTGAATATTAACGCAGGCTTTAGTTTCCGTTCCGTTCGGAGGAGTCGCTTTGGATAAAATTTTTCGTTAACGTCAGCAACAAAATACTATTTCGTTATTGTCAAAAATTAATGTTGCTTTAAAACTCGCACATTTTGGCTGACTTCCCATCACATTTCAAAAATACGCTTGCATGTGTCTAGCCATGAGACACTATATCATGGGGTGCATATATTCATTCGTTTTTGTTACTGGAAGGAGGGCAACCGAAATGACCAACTCATAGGTTTTTCGATTAATTGATCCAGAACTTCTCAAGAATGAACTATTCATGGAGAGTTGTAAAATTTCCTTCAAAATTATAAACTGAGCAAGCCTGGACTGTTTTAGAGGAGCTCTAGAAAATTCCCTAGTCATTTGGTCATTTGTCTACCTTTCAAAAACAAAAAACGAACGAATTTATGCACGCCAGGGTAGCTTTACTATCCGATATAGCGTTATAGGAAATTCTCTGGAATCTATTTTTTACATTTTTTGAATTTATAATTATAATATAAATTTTTATTTAACTATCGCAAATTTTTCTATTTTTTCTAGTCTATATGAGATTTGGAAATTCCAAAACTATTGATTAATTATTTTATAATTATATGATCTTGAAGTAAATACGGAGATATAAAAAATACATATGAAATAGACAAACATTTATGGCTGCTTGCTGATCCTATGATTGATGAAACAAAATCAAATATGGTTCATCAATACTCTCTGTCTCTGCCAGACACTAAACAATCTTGATTGATAAATTTGTTTGATCGAGCTTTCTTAGATTATCCTATATGTTCTATTTGAGTTGATTCACCCCAAATGGGTGATCATATAAAGAAAGTTCTGCTCAGATTAAAATATACTAAATAAATAAAGATTGCTTCAGTTACCCTTCCATACTAATTTTAATTTCATTCAATGTATCAATTCAGTTGTACGACTTCTTGTAATATGCCATTCTGTTCTAACAATTTGTTCATTCTTAGTTCTCAAAAAGAAATATAACATTAGATTAAAAAAAATATTTTAAAGTGAAAAAGACAATGATTGCTTTTTCCTTTGGAAAATCTTTGTTTAAAAAGTCTTAAATGTCAACATAAAAAAAGGTTAGAGAATGGGGCTGAAGTTTTCTTTTCTAAAGAAAAAATAAAAGAAAAAACTTTTTTTATGAAATATATATATAGAATTAAATGAAATGAAATTTCTGAGCCAGGAGAAGAAAGAAAATTTTCTACCTTTTTTTTCCTTGTATTTTTACCCCAATTTGGGGCAGCCTCAAAATTTTAGATATGACCAATAGAGAGAGAGAGAGAGCAAATTGGCCACTTAGATTGGATATAAAGAGAGGGAGAAATATTGGAAGCAGATATTCCAGTCTTAGCTAGATCACAAATGTGACCGAGGTCTCCGTACTCATTTATATAATTTTAAATTTAAATAAAAAATAAAATTCTAATCAAATTTGAGTTTTTAATAAGCATCCAAAGGCTGAATTATTATGTGGATCTGGTAAATTTAATAAAATTCTTTCACTTCAGTCACATTATCAGGCAAAACATAATTTGAAAATAATTAATATTTTATTTGAATCTTAAAAATGATAAATATTAGTTTTTATATAAATTTTAGATAAAAAAAAAAAAAACCTCTTTATTAAAGCTTATATTAATATATCGACATTTATTACATGTAAAATGGACGCACTCTTTTTTATTGAAAATATTGGAAAATATAATTAATTTGATGAAAAGTTCTTTTTAATAAAGAATCCAAGTGTATAAAAAATAAAATAAAAAGTGAAGAAAATGTTTTATTAATATTAAATAAGTGGGACGATCAGAATATGCTCAAAAAGCTTGAAATGAATTTTTAAAGAATTTTTCTAAAACGTTTTAAATACCAAAGGGGGACGGAGAGGGGGCATAAATTTGTTCATTTTTGCTTGCTGGATAAAAGGTAATCCAAATAACTTACTCCTCAGTATCCATAAAGCGGTCTAGGTACTTGTTAATTTAATTGCACATAGATAGTCCTCTATAGCAGAGCTCTGAAGCAATTAATCGAAAAATCCATTAGTGAGTTGGTAATTTAGAGTATATAGTACCTTCCAACAACCAATCATGAATTTATTTCTTCTCATGGTATTTATCCACCTTCAAGTCTGTTCAAAAAGTACTATTAAATTATTAATAGCGTATTTCTTCTGCATTTAATAATTGATTACTTTTATATGTTCAAGCCTCCTTTATAGGAAAATAAAATGCTAAACTCTGAAATATATTTTCTATATTTAGATAAATATATATATATATAAACAAAAAAAGATTTAATTCTCATTTTACTTAATATAAAAATTTTTTTTCCACATTCATTTAAAAAGAAAGATTACATTTTTTTTACATGAAAAGAGATTAAAAAAAAAGTTTTTATCTATATTCATAAATTAATTGAGTGTACGAGTAGGTACTTTTTATTTCTAGATAATTACAATAAATGCTATTTTATATGAAACAAAGTTTTTTATTCAAGTCAGCCGATAGGATAACAATTTATAGCTAAAAAAAAAAGGATGCGAAAAGAGAAGGCGGAAAAGAAGGCAACAGTGGATTTGAGGGTGGTTCATCCTCACGATTGAGAAGACATGAATCTCTACAGTGGTGCTTTCGCCAAATTAAACGTCCAAAGTTTGACGAATCTCTAGAATAGCAACTCCCTATATATGAATGAAAAAAAAAAAAAAAAAAAAACTGTAATTTATAATTTAGTTGAAGATTGCTTATCATTGATTTGGCCTCTGGTTTTTGATAACATTCTCTCCCTCCCTGTGATTTGTTATTAAAGAAGTTTTAAAAGAAGCCAAAATATCGACAAAATAAAAATGGAGGTCACCTAAAATAGGGCAAAAAAAAAAAAAAAACTTAAAGAGAAAAGACTCATTCTGAACGAAATAAAAATCTTTAGCAAAATCTAATTATTCGCTTATCCTAAAGGTTATCATGTTTAATTTTAAAACATTTAAGTGTTAAAAAAAAGAATGAATTTAAAATGGATTTTTATAGACAATCATTTACATAATAATTGATTGAAAACTTCATTTTTCAAGATCTCTTCCCAAGCTTCCTCGCTTAAGAGGGAGAAGGCCACACTGGACGTGTCTCTTTCCTCTCTCTCTTTAGAATTCTGAGATTGGCCTCTGAATAGATTGGATATAATATTTATATATATTTGAATAAGAGGTATTTGTTAAAAAGATTTAATTCATTTTTAGTTATTATCATTTATGGAAGACAATGAAAGTAATTCATTTGGATCAAAATTTTCCAAATTAAGATTTCAAAGGACATTTTGAGGTTTCCTGAGTCCGAAAATATCATTTACAGAAAATGGCTTCTCTGTATCTGTCTCACTGCTGAACCTAAAATATATAACTATTAAATTGCAAATATAATCTTACATAAATATGTAACAACAAGCTTTTGATTAAAAATCAGTCATCCAGTGTGAGTGACACTTTATTCTTAACTTGAGATGGAGGATTCAGCCCAGGGGAAAAAAATAAAAATTTATTTTGTTGTCAACGTTTCAAACTCTACACACTGCTGGTAAAAACTTATTGAAAGCAAGTCTCCAAACTTGGAGACATCCCGGAATGCAAAATTAAACCTTGAGTCAACAAGACCTGGTGCATTTATTTTTTTTTGTAAATCTTTCACAATTTAAAGTTTATAACTCCTCTCATTTTGTTGAATCTTTTACTTCCTAGTACATCGTTAATTTTTGTTTAAAATTTTTTTAGTATATTTCTTTTTTAAATATGCTGGAAATATTTTAATGGAATTTTAATCTAAACTTAACTTAAGATATTTTAAATTTCAATTTCATCAAAAATACTAGTCCATTCTTTGAAATTTTATTTTTATTTGCAATTTTATAATTGTATAATATTCTCTATAATATATTGTTTAAAGTCTATATGGCCATAGATTCCGAAAAAAAACTCAAAAAATAATTATTCGATTGTGTTAAAATTTTGCACACTTAAAATAAACCTAAATGCCAAGAAATTATTGATTTTTGGTAAACAGCGGTTTATTAAGGGGGGGGGACATTTTTCCTCTAGATAACATGTAGTTTTTTTAAATATTCTAAAACTAGACCTTCTCTTAAGTAAAAAGATATCTATTATAAATTTGTTTAAGCCCTGTCCCTTAAAGGGTAAAGGACAGTAGTTCGCTTCCCGTCCTGAGCGACAAAAATTAATTTATATTATATTGGCCACCATTTGGTATAAATAATTAAGAACTAAGTCTAAATGGCCACAGATGCCGAAAAAGAGTTAAAAAAAAAATTTTGTTTGTTGGTCCAGAACATTCCTAAATATGCCATTCAAATTCATAAACAAAAGCAAAGAATATAATTAATTATTTTAATTTTAATCAAATAATAAATGTGAGATTTAAATAAATTAAAATTAATAATTGTTTTTTTTTTTTAATTTAAGTCATTCCAAACAAGGCTGAACTTTGAATGGGTGGCTTCAAGAGTGTCAGCGAAATAGAATGTTTATCACTACATATATGTATATTTGTAATTTCTACTGGCCGAAAAGGGTTTAAATAAATTTAAAAAAAAAAGTTATTTTCAACTGCTTAGACTGTTTTGATTCTGGATATAATTATAAAAAATAATTAGAGAAAAATTTATATCTAAGGGTTCCGGCGGACGTTAAGCACTGTTTTTCGGAGTCTGATTTTCATCAATGCTTGGCCTTGCTTATTGACCCTGATCTCGATGACTGTTCCTCTTCTCTCCGACTAGAATTATTCAAATTATAGACGAAATAATAAATATTTCTTTTAACTTTACTTACGATTCCTCATATACTATTATTTATTAGCAAATGGTCGGGAAAGTCAACCTCTCGGTTTAGTCCAATCACTTTGTTTATATATACAGTACATTTTTTCAATTAAGTTTTTGAAATAGAAAGAATTTTCAATGAAATCAACCGAGGTATATACGACAATTTAGAATCCCTTTGACCATGTGACCAGAATAATGCCTCTAATAATAACTAGTAAAATCAAGCTCTTGCATTACATACAAATCCATAAATTTAAAATAAAGTAGGTGAAAGTTATGTATCTACCAGATCTTTTTTAGAATGTTATGCTCCTCTATTTACATCCATCTTTTTATTATTTACTATATTTGATTTATTTATATGAATATAAAATTATAAAGACTCTAAAAGAAAAGCCATTTTAAATAAATGAAGAAAATTAATTAATCTTTTGTTTAGAAGTAATTTAAATTTAAATAGTCAAATGGTTTTTATTTGGGGGACGTCATGATTATTCACAATTCAACATTTCTCTTTCTTTTTCGCTAGGGAGAAATGAAAGCACTTTAACTAACAAACGAACCATTTTCTGAAGGACCAAAAGAGTAGGAACGCCATATGAAAATCAAACTGGAGGGAGTGGACTAGAGAGTGAGAGAGAGAGGAAAAAGAATTTTTTTGGCAGAACGAGGGATTAAAAAAAAGGCATTTTCATTTTTGTGATGGGTCGATGGAAAACACCGAGGGAGCAGAGCAACATGAATGAACCAACAATGATAATTCTCAAATTCTTATTACTTTAATGGACCTTCTCTGTGATGAAACATTTGCAATTCGAGTGGACATGGCTCTCCGAGAAACACATTTGTGTTTGATTGCCAAATGGTTCGTGTAAGAGCTCCGATGAAAAATGTAAAAAGTAAGCAAGTACGAATAAATGTATGTTGAATTCATATTCAATTTTAATGGCTGATATAAGTTGAAAAGATGAATTAAATTATTTTTTTTATTTTTTATTAGAAATCATTTAATAATACAAGCGATTTTAAATTTATCTAGAAAGAGGATTTTATTGATTTTCATTCACCTTTCGATAAAAAAAAGATTTATTAAAACACAAATACAATCAACTTTATAAAAAACTCTCATTTTACTTTTAAAATTTAATGAGTGATGAAGGGCCAAAATGACTGTCTGGACTGGAAAAAGACTCGTTCACCAAAAAGAATAAACAAATCTTTTTGTCGGCTAAATGTTCATGCAATATTGAATGTATGCTGGTCCCATTAATGCTCAAGGATACCTCAATCTCAAGATAAGTCACATGACAATCTTGCAGTATCAGTTCACACATAGCATCAATGTTTCCGGAACAGCAACCGATTTTGGACGACCTTCACGAAATTCGTCCTTAACCGAACTATGGCCACGATTGAAGTCCGCAAACCATCAATAAACTATAGTCCTTGATCGTGCTTCATCGCCAAAAGTCGATTTAAATTCATCGATGCACTGATGTTGGGTTAATCAACGTTGTAAAAAATAATCGCTCGAAAATGTTCACGATTTAATTTCATTTTTAGCGGAGATGATTTCAAGTTATTGTAAACTACACAAATAGCGCTCATATGCCAATACGTTCTGAGTACGTATACCATCAAAAATATCAAACTTTACGATAAAAGCATTAGCAACATTAGTTTAGCGCAATCCCAAAATATAAAAGGCAACCAGGTAGCCGCATTAGTTTCAAAATTTGACTATAACATTTCTTATATTTCATCTTTTTTAATCCCCGGTTATTTACCCTAGTTGCTTTCATAAATACAGTTCCTTGACCTCTAACAGTAACCACCTCATAATTTTATCTCCTTTCTTTCTTCTTTAAGCTCATGTGATTTCATTTCATTTTCAGACTCGCCTACATTTCTTTCATTTAAGTCATATTCAAAATAAATAATTCTCGATCATAAACTATCACACACTCTCAAGCATTATTTTCAAAATACATTTTGAATAAAACTTGGTCTAAGATATTATTATTACATTTTATTTATTTATAACATAAGAGAGACAAAAATTCCTTCCTGAGAATTACAAATATAAATTATAAAGCTTTATATATAATATCCCTTTCTTTTATAATTAAAAAAATTTCTTAGGTTTCATAAATCATTTAAATTATTTAATTTTCATTTTCTCTCTCTCGCTACTTTAAAATATTGTCCTTTTTTTTTTTCTAAGGATATTTCAAGTATTCTTTTGAACGTTAGTAATATAATCTAATTATTTTGTTTTGAAAATTAGAGTACGAATAAATGTTTGTTATTTCGTATTCCATGCTGGAATAATGAAATTATCATATTAGAGTATATATTCTGAATCAAAATTATTAGGTCATTTGATTTTTTTTCATATTAAAAAAATTTAAATTTTTTACATAAAAATTTCCATTATTTTTAAATCAAACGAATTCATAATTCGCGTCTCATCTTAAAAATTTTAATGACTTTTTTCATTTTCACTTATTTCTTATTTATAAACAAGTTGTATTATAAATTATGAAATTTCGACTATGTTTTAATTATTTAAATTTTTATTATTTCATATATGAAGCAAATCTAATTATCATATCAAAGACACGCTTTTCTTATCGATCCACGAATAATTATCAAGATTGGCTTAATAAAATTAGAAAACTTAATAATTCAGATATGAAAGAAAAATCAATTGTACTCTTTTATAATTTAATTTAGGTGAAAAAAAACTTTATATTAAATATTTTGAGATTTTAATATAGATACCTATATAATTTTCAGTAAATAATTTTTTAATTTAAAATTATAGAGGCGTGCCCCTTCAAGAGCGGAAGGGTGCGGGGGGTTAATTCTAATAGGAGCTCCCTTAATTATTACCAAATAATAAACTGAAGATGACTAAATAAATTTGGCAGAAACGTCTCAAATAGGAATTTTTACGTTTGATTGATAAAAAAAAACCTTCTAGATTGCATTCTAATCCAACAATTAATTATTTTTAACTAATTCCTTAACATGTATTTTGATATCAATTGGGATAAATAAATATGACTGGTTATCGGTAGGAAAATAAAGTTTATTAAAATTATTTTCAAAGTTTTTATGATAGTTGAGAAATAGGCTAAAAATTATATATATTGGTTATATATAAACGTTTTATAAAGCGATTTTAAAAGTCTATACATAAATAAATGGAGAAGGACAATACTCTCTTCCCTAACGGATTTTTTTTGGGACTTTTTACTCTTGAACTTTTTTTAAAATTTTATTATAATAATAATTCAAAATTATATTGAATTAAGTTAGGTGGATGAAAGTAAGATTGACAGTGAATGAACTTATGCAAAGAACTCCTGAAATCTTTGTAAAAATTTGATAATGATGATAGTATTCGGCTACATTATTTTAACTAGACCGCCATCGACGGTCCTTCATAGTTTCGCACTAGAGGCGATTCAGACTATCACCCTCTAAGATTTTATGCCCATTTAGAGTTTTATAAATATTTTCTGTATATAATAATAATATTAAATATCGATTGCTTCGGACGTGCGTTCATTTTTTATTAATATAATATTACCTTGTATATCAACACACACATACATTATATATATATATATGTTACTTCACACCCCCTCCCCATGATTTAAAGCTGGATATGCGAGTTGTTCACTATAACATATTATATATACTTTTTGTTACTTTAAATCATACAAATTTGAATTAGTTGAAACTAAATCTTACATTTGTAGAGTATATTTATGTCCAAATATACATATACATGTGACAATGATGCTAATTTGTTTTATAATACGTCTCATTAGTATAGAATGAGTGATGAATGCTTGATTTCTTCTTGTTTTAACTTATTATTTTCATTTTTAATTCCATCTAAAAGGTATGAATGGGATTGGATCCCAGGTAGTTCGATGAGAATTTATCTAATTTGAATACTACTTGATATAAATAAATATGCCTGGAGAATATGTGTCGTAATATAATGTATAATATATATAGTATATAGTTATTTGGCCCAAGATGCTGAGAAAACTAAAAAAAAAAGGTTGAAGTTGGACAGCCGCCTTATATCTTCAATTAAATAAAATGAATATACAAAGTAGGATGTTGAAATTTTTTGAGCTTGAAATGTAAATTGAATGAAAATTATTTCAAAGATCTAATTTATAAGAGAAACAATCATTAGATTAAATTAACAATAAATATTAAGTTAAAACGGAGAGAAATCAATCTTTCACTTACATGAGACTGTACCATAAAACATCATTGTTATATATCCATATTGACTACCTTTGGACATAAATACAACTACCAAATGAAAGATATATTTTCAAATTTGTATTTATTTAAAATAACAAAATGTATATTTGTTATAGTGTACTGAAGATGAACCAGTAAACATCGTTCGAAACGTCTCATTTTTAAGATTCTATTTCCAAAAGCTGCTTTATTACCGATCCTGCCTTCTCCTCTATTATAATGATATATTATAATTAAAGCACATAAAAAATACATCGAACATGTTTTTACTTAATCATTCAAAATATTTTTTGATTTATAGGTATATACTTCTTGATTATATATATATATATATTTAAAAAATATTATTTCGGTATCTATATGAAATTTTACAGAGTTGCATGCTAAAAATAAGAGATGATGTAAATTGAATGAAAATTATTTATGAGGTGACCGTAATTGAAGTGAAGGAGAAAGAAGACCCCGTGAAGGCGATCTGAAGCGACTTTTCCAAGAAAGGAGTGAGATGGATGTGCCAATCGGGGAGACGCGACGCTGGAGCCAAGCAAAGAGAACGCTCCTTAATGAGCATTTTGAAAAATGACTCGGCTTTTTAAAGTGAGCTCACCACGCTCCTCTACCTTTCCTTAGTTGGACCCTAAAACCCTTGGCTCCCTTGATTGCTCCTAAATTGATTAAAGGCTCTCTGTGGACTGTCGCCGGCGCCGCATTTTGCAATGATTTAAACAGACTAAAAGAACAAAATAGCACGCGCTTTATTTATTTACTTTTTTTTTTTTTTTTTACTATTATTTATGAACAATTAATCTTTAGTAAAATAAAAAAAAAAAGATTAAACATTAAAAAAATGAGAATTACTTTTAAATCCCTTTTCCCTTTAAGTAGAAAATTAAATACCAAAGATTTTTTATTAAAATTATTTAAATAATCAAACAGTGTGAAGAGATCTGTCAACAACATGAATTCGAAGTTAAACAAAACAAAGTTGGCTTAGTTCTGAAATAAAATCTTGTGAATTATAGCCCTTTACTCTAACTTTATACAAATTATCGGCTAAAATTAACTGAGAATTTTGCTATAAATAAATTTATTTCTCATAAATTTTTTTTTCAAAATTATATTTGTTTGACTTACATATTTTTCTTATAAAGAGTTAGGAATTTTGACATATTTAAATTACTGAAAATCAGACCGGTAGAAAATGTATCATATTTAAAATACCTAATACTACAGGCGTGGACGAAGAGTGGGGTATGTATAGCTAGTTTTTTTGTTAGCAAAATTTACATTTTTTTACTTTGATTTTAATAATTAGTTTTTACGATTTTTTTTTCCGTCTTCACGCCCACCTCTTTGCTATTCGGCCCTCCACTTGTAAAATGCTGTATTAATGAATAAATTCGATTCTTTTGGAATCTTTTCAATATTCCCAGAGGGTGTATAATAAAATATTGAAGATGGTAATCGAAAAAATTTTATTTTAATACCACTGACCATAACTTGATAAGTTCGAATTACTTTAAGTAAATGAATTCATGAAGGAGCTTTCCAATTAAAAAAAAAAAAAAAATTTACAATATATCATATAGTATTAACACCAGTGTTAGGAAATAATGCAACAATTTTCTCTGCATAAAAAAAAATCCCTCGCTCAAAAGCAAACCATTCGTCATTTTCACTTATAATCAGAATCATCTCTTTCTCACAGGATCTCGTGAAATTAAAAATAATTTTCCCAAACACATGATTCATTTATAGAAGTGTTTTTTTTCTTTTTATCTTAAAACTCGAAGTGCCTTTTAGGCGAAGAATTTTTTCTAAATATGAAAAAGGTGTAATAGTAGCATCTTTGAAATAATTATGCTACAAATGGCCTTATCTAATTAAATCTGTTACTCGCCTGCTTACTTCCTCTTCTTTAGGCCTTATGGTCTATTATTTCGAACAAGTTGCTTAGGCGAAAGGCAGAGCCCAACTTTCCTTGCCATCTTTTAAGTGGTTTTAAGGCCCCGTCGTTTTACCATCTTTTTGCATTTAAGAGCCAATCTGTTGGTCTTCATCTTTGTGATGTGCTTGTTCTTCCTTTAACCGTCTATAATCAAATTTGTTTAAATGAACATTCTCTCTTTTCTTCAATATATAAAAGTTTTTATCTTTTCAATATCCCCAGAGGGTATATAGTAAAATATTGAAGATGGTAATATGTAAAAATTTGTATATTAATATTTGTAATATTATGAATTCTTTTTCTTTAAGATTGTAATTTTTCTACAAAATTATCAATTTACTTTTCTTTACTACATACCCTCATCCATAAATTATTTATCACCGA
This sequence comes from Anisolabis maritima, assembly GCA_010014785.2. NCBI lineage: Eukaryota > Metazoa > Arthropoda > Insecta > Dermaptera > Anisolabididae > Anisolabis > Anisolabis maritima. The sequence continues at coordinate 14,480 of JAAAKE020134458.1, read as the reverse complement.
TTAGGCCTAAATTTCATCTTAGAAAGGGATTTATTTATTTATTTATTTATTAAAAGTACTCTTTTTAGTGTACCTGAATGCTGAGCTTCAATTTTTTAATATCAAAAATATGAAATTTGCTACTTATACTTTTTATAATTATAGACCATTTAAAAGGAAACCTAGCTAAACAACATTAGTCTAAAACTTTTTGATACTGCCTATACTGCCTAAAGATTAATTTGCAAAGTCAGAAACACCCCAAGAGTCCAATCCCGTATCCTGCCCGACCATTATTAGTTTTATATGCACCGATGTAAATTTTATTTGTAGCAAAAAGTTAATATGCAAATATACTTGCAACATATTAATTCAGGGCTCCAGAAGCTGAGGGACTATAGTGTCTCAAGCCCTCTCACTCAATAAAATTTCAGAAGGGTCTCAACCGCCCTCCGCTTGAAGAGAGAAAATAATTATGAAAACTAAATATTTATCAATAGGCAAAAAAAATCATAGATAATTTTATTTGTTTAAGATTATGAAGTTATATCTAAAGCAAATGAAAAAGTGAGCTTTTCTAGCGAACCCCCAGTATTTCAACCTATTTATTTAGTACTTAAAAGTTTTTGGATGGCTGTGTTATGGCACCATGACTATGAAGAGAGAAAAGCCCAAATTTCGCAAACAAAAGATCTCGGAAAAGCAATTAGCAAAGCCAAAATTGAGCAATCGGCGTAGGCGCACAATCGGCCCACAGAAAATGCAAATCTAAGGCATTGGGGAGATTGCGCGAGTAAGACTAGTGTGTTAAGCTCACCTAGAAACGCATAAAATTGGCTGAGCTAAGGCTTAAATTTAGTACATAAAGACTTCCCCGTGACAGACACTCCAAGAAACTCTCTCTCTCTCTCTCGGCATAGTCCCGGACAGTCTTGATATTCCCCTCTTGTACATATTACGACCGGAATAAAAACGACAAATCACTTGCTCGATGTTTCGTTTGGACCTGCGAGGACAACCCCTATCCACACCTCCTCAACAAGTAACGGGCGAGGCAACCCGCAACAGTTGTAGAGAATTTGTTTCAGCAAGGAAAAAAGGTCAAACAATAATTTGAGCTCCTCTGAAAATATTCATAACATAATTTCTATATTCTTTGAAATTACGTTTTTTTTTTTTTTTTATTTAATTAGGTTAGGCTACAAGACCATGCCTTAAATTACAATGCTTACAAAAGAAAGGAAATAATACAAATACAATATGAATAAAAAAAAAACTAAAAACAATATAAATACATATGAAAACAAAACCAATACAATATAGGTAGAATATGAAACAAAAACAAAACAATATAAATACAATATTAATATAAATTATCTTATATTTTTATTTTGGTCATTTTAATAAATTTGTGTATTGTTCGAATTACTTTTGATTTTGGATTTTTTAACATTTCTTTCCAAACTGTAGGGTCTCTGAAGTAGGGTTCTATAGAGTTTAGGTCTATTGGGAGAAATTTGGACATAGTAAGAGGAGATGTTCTGGAGTGGCTACAGCCTTACAAGACGAGCGTTACAATATGGGGAAGGCACTATTGAAAACTTATGTAAGTGAGCTGAACATTGAGTATGGTTTATTCTGATTCTATTGAAAGTTATTATTTCTTGTCTGTTTAATTCTCTGAGTGATGAGAACCATGGTGGAGCAGGTTTAGTTTTTAATTGGGCTAGTGCCGACCCTCTGACTAAACCAGAATATGACCAATAATTGGTCCATTCTATTTTAATTGATTTTTTTATTTCTGGCATAACATCTCGCCAACGTTTTTTTTTTTTTAATTTAATTTAGAGTCTTTTACATTGAAATTACATTGAAAAATCTCCATTTGGATAACAAAAATCTGACAATAGATATCTCGAAATTAGAAATGGTATTATAGATTCACCAAGTTAGACCCTTTTTCAAGATAAAATTTGGTTCAATCTCCTTAGGAAAATTCTTTTCCGACAAAAATATTTAAAATCGATTTAAATTTGATCCTAGCTGTATTTTTTGCCTTTCCTCTTCTAAAATTACACTAGTATTTGTTTTTAAACCTATAGACAATATATAAATTATATGAAAAAATCAATTTTTTTTTAGTTTTAAATTTAAAATTAATCGTTTCATGGACTATCGTTTATGAAGGCCTTAGAGTGAACTGAATTTTCAACAGAGTATCAACTCTGGAAATGAATGAAGGTTAATATGCAAATCCCTAAGGAAGAAAGCAATGCTCGGATTCGATTGAATGGGAGGAGTGTCGTTGTTTGCATTCCTGGATCCAATCGGGATTATTTCGCTTATATGTGATGTGATGATTCTCGATTTCTCTCTGACCTGCATCTCCCTAGTCTTAATGAACATGAGAGGCTATTACGAAGACAGTTAATTAAATTAATTCCTATCCCGAATAAGCCCCTGACCTAAACCCCGGGTCCTAAAATCCCCTCTTGGTTGGTTTTCGTTTACTCTCTCACGATTTGTTCGCTTTTCTATTGAAGAGTAGACCTAGAACTAAAAGGAGGCAATACCAAGGGCATCTCTTCCCCAATTACCATAATTATACAACAGCACTTGCGTGGCTAAACATAGATTTTAGAGGATAATCGTGAATTTGAATCTGTCAACAAAATAAATTCCCAAGGCTCACTAGCTGGACTTAATTTTCACATTTTCAATTTTAATTAATCCATATATTGAATATTGGATATTAATATTTCCAGGAGTGGTTTTACATCATGAAGAGAGAGAGAACATAAATATTTTTTCACAATTTTACCAATCAAAAGGAAGGTATTATGTTAGAATAATTTCCTTTATCTATAAAAAAAAAATCAAATTTTGTTGAGGAAAAAAGTAGAACAAAATTTCATGAAAAATTTAAAATATATATCTATATTATTAATAAAAGTAAAAAAAAAAATTGAAGAAGAAAAGATTGGGAGGCCCACTCGAATAAATTTGGAACAAATGGAGGGGTCATGGGAGAGAGGGAGGAGAATCTCTAAATAAAACGGAAAATAAATTTTGAAAAAGGAAAGCCCGATAAAGAATAAAATTTGATAAGTAAAGTGAAAATACAAATATTTTAATAAAAAGGCTGCCCATTTTTTCTATCAAATCCTTTCAAAGATTTTTTTTTTGAACAAATTGGACTTTATATCAAGTTGGAAAAGAAATAAATTTCTAACTGTAAAATTTTTTTTTCTCTCTTCCAAAACACTATCACTTCAATACAAATTGATTAAAAAATTTAACAAAATTTTCTTTCTACCAACTACTTTTCATAATAAATTGTTACATTTTTTTTGGCTAATCTTGAATTTTCTCATAAGGTCAGGAGGCGACTGTCTTTTGAAGACAAAATCCACCATTGTAGAAGATCCAAGTCGTTTATTATGATTTTTTCAAAAATCTGACCGAGATAGAAAAATTAATATAAATTTCTCTTCTCCTTTTATGTAAACAATTTATTTCAGAAACAAATTCTAGTGTGAAAAGTAAAAAACCAATGGCAAGAACAACAGTAACAACAAGAATAACATATTGGGCTAGTATAGAGTTGTAGATGATGGTATAAAGGGAGGAGGGACAGGGACTCCCTTGAGTAGTAGGAGGGTGTGCCTCAGGCAGTTGGCATTGCATAAAAACAAACGAGAACTCAGAGAGACTCCAGGGAAAAGTCAAACCTATATGTGCTTTATGTACTATGATACATTCTTTCACAATAGAATTCTTTATTCGATTTCTCCCTTGTTCACATGCCAATAGATATATAATAAAATGACCGATTTAATTTTCTTTGTTCATTTTATTTTCTCTTCAAAAAATTTGATAATAAAATTGCTTTCAATTAAATGAATTTTAGAGTTGATCTTTAACTTTCCTATAAGACATAAAGGGAAAGGGACGAACTTTAAGAGGTACTAATCGTTATCCACCCTAAAATCTGTACCTTAATAGAGACAAAAACTATCAAATTTTAGTTCATTTATCTTCATAGCCTGCCGGATATCTAAACTATTTGGTTGTTTGCACTTTCTGGGTTATCAAAGACTAAAATCCGCCCCTTCTCTCTTCTATATAAGTTATTTTGGGCACCAAGTTTTGACGAAAACAACCTCAGTCTTTCATTCTCGGTTTAGTTGTTTCAACTTGTTACCTCATGCGTCCGATTCAGCAAAAAAGTTTTAATATCAACCAATCTCTTTTCCTCTTTAACAGCTACTTTTTCTCTCCATTCACTTTTTCAAAGTATTTCCTTTAACTCCTGACCCCTACTTTTTGCTTGTTATGAAATTATTAGAACAACTAATATTTATATTTATATTATTTATTATGTAATACTAAATATCTTCCTAGCTTCCCAAAAAAAAAATTTCGTTGTCATTTTCAAGTTTACCCCCACCACAAAATTCTAGATACATCCTTATGATTATTCATGGGAAAAAATATTTGCTAAAGCAGAACCAAATTTTCGCAGTCATACATACTATATACCCTTCTCAAAATTTTATAGATGTTCTCTGACTTGAGAGTTTCTTTTCATAGTAGATGACTTATTATTTTTTTTTTTTTTTGGATAAGGGTAATCAAATAATTTTTTATTTAAAATATTTATTCGCCCCTCCTTCCTATTCTTTTGTAATAAGAAAGAAAAAATGTATAATTTGTCTAGTCTAAAAATTAGAGTTAAATCAAAGAACATCATGATCTGTAAAATGCAGCTAAAATTTTTGGGAAAAGGTGTGAACTTGAATTCCTTGATATTTTTATAGAGTTTTTCTGTCTTGGGCTCTTCTTCTAAAGTAAACGATTTATTAATATTATTATTATTTTTTTTTTTTTTTTTTTTTGGAAACGTGAAAATTAAGTAATTTTTTATGATTATTATATATTTTGCCTTCTCTTATTACAAAAGATTAAGAACAGGAGAGACCAAAAAATATTTTAAATAAAAAATAATAGAATTTCCAAGAAGAAATGCAAACAATAATTCAAAATTATTTCATTTTAAATTTGAATAATTTCCTTCTTACATCATAATGTAACAACATGGCGGATATGGTCAAGCTCAAGGAACTAGCTCTTCATATGTCTTTCATTTTGCTAGTGATTAATTAATATTTTATTATTTACCAATTTTTATATTTTATAAATTAACTATGTTTTTATTTAAATAAATTGTATTAAATCATCTGTAATAGTAATAAGATAATTGCTAAACTATTCATATTATTCAAGAATTAGATAAAGTAAAAAATAGAACTTGTGCACCTAACTACGTTTTATTTTTTAATATTATAAACATTATTTTTAACTAGATCTGTTGTACTGAGGATGACTTCATTTCACTGATCTCGAAATATCTATATGCCCAAAAAATATTCTTTAATTGATTAAAGTCCTAATTGTTAATAATTTCTCAACCGCCATCTTGAAATAATATATAAAATCGATTATGTACGATTCTAATAATTAATAGCCACAATTTGAAAAACCACTAACAATCACTTGAGATATTTACGCGAGAAAATTAATGAAAGAGAACAAGAGAGGAGATGATGACAGAAAGAGAGAGAAAGAGATAAATATAGAGAGGTAAAAATAAATGAAAGAAAAATTCATCGGATCACGAATTCGCCTCTGGCCGCATACAAGAAGTTTTAATTACTCTTCTTTGCAATCTAACTCGTAAAATTCATGGGGCTTACTACGACATGCCTACTACATTATATTTCATAACGAAATTAAATTAAGTTGAAGAACAAAGTTGATGGCTTAATTAGCTTCATGATGAGGGCGGAAAGAGAAGAAGAGAGAGGAGAGAGATGTCCATATTGCGACGCTGAGCAAATAAAATCAAGAATGATGTGAGTTTACAAATGCAATTGTCTGGTCCCTCTTAATTTCTTCTAATTATTCAACTTGACGATGAATTTATTATTTTTAAATTTGCCTCAAGAGATGGCGGGTTTATATTATTGTATTCAAGAGGAAAATCAGATAATTACTAAATGAAATTCAAACACACCCTAATAGAAGAGAGTGTATAAATAAAATTTATACTGAATATAATACATTTAAATTATATTAATTAAAATTTTGATATTTATCTCTGAGATTATTAAAATAAAGGAGTGTAGTGTTAATTGTAGACCAAGAATATTTTTTATTTCTAATTGGGAACAACGTGTTGAGTATTAATTATACCTTAAATTATCAAGAACAAAGAAAGTAGAGTATGCCAGGATATTTATTTGGAGAAGGGGGGGAGATAATTTTTTCTGGTATGGTCTTTAGACAAAATCACTAAATCGTTCAATTTGAGACTAAATCTAGACAATTTCAGTCTTCCTTTGTTCCATTATCTCCCGCAACTGATATAATCTTCCTGCCACTATTTTTCCCCAAAACTTACAATTTTCAAAGCAACTTCTAAAATCTTCTAATTGATTTTCAACATTCGCTCTTACTCTTACTCTTCCTGGTTGCATCTGACCAATGGTCATTAAACATATTTCATTTTTTGGAACTGCTCATTATTGGAAATTCAATTTAAATATATTTTTTTTTTTTCATGTTTTTATTAAAATTTTGCTTTGATTTTTTTTTTACTTTTGGGAAGAGCCAACCCTCATGTCTCTGATTATTGCTTATTAAGAATACATTTATTAAAACCGACAAAAAGAAAGTGGTACTTTTTATTAACCAATTTTAATCAAAAATTTCTTTGCTGTCACCTCAATGATAAATCAATGGAATGGGAACAATTTTCCCTAAAATTTAGAAAATATCAATTTCGCGGTTTTAATTTATTTACTTTAAACTAGTAAACTCGTAACTCCGTCTCTATTCCTGTCAACTGAAAATCTTAAACTCGTAAGATGTAGCTTAGTTTATAGGTTAAAACACCCACGGGCGTAAACCACGGAAGAACTCCTGGGTTCAACTCCCGCGAGTGCCTCATTTTTAAGATAAATAACTTAACATCGCGAAAATAAATAATAGAAAATTTCATCCTTGAAATGTTTAGAAACTAATCTTCCCTCACCTAGAAACTAAAAACTTTCTGGAAAATTATTTATTATTACATTACATTATTATTATTATTATTATTATAAACTCACTTTAAAAATTTGATTCTGATAAGCTATTGTATTTCGTATAAAAAATTATTTTTAATTCATAATACAGTGGTGTCGGCTGTGTCTAGTAATTAAATAACAGAAAATTTCTATATATTTTCCGAAGAGGTTGATATTATAATTGAACCATAATTGAACTTACCAAATGCTTTTGAATATTTTGGCTATATTTTCTATGTGTCTATGAATAAAACAATTCTCATACTTCCACCTATTTGTTTTAAAATATTTATTTAAAATCTTTTTATGTGTTAGATTAATTACTTCATTTTTTTTAGTGTATATCATTATACCTGTTATCTGTTTTGTAAATTATTAATTTTTATATGAAAACTTTTTAATGACTCATTGTAAAACCAAATTAAAAAAAATCTTAATCCAGGAAAACTCGGAAATTATATTGATTATTATTTTTTAGTTTTTCTTAATTAATTAATTAATTAATTAATCTCCCAGAGGTAGAGGGCTCGCCTCACGTACCAAAGATTCGCTTCCCATCTTGAGCGACAATTTATTTATGTTATATTTATATTATATTGGCTACCAATTAATATAAATAAATGAGGCCTGAGTCTAAATGGCCTCAGATGCCGAAAAAGACTTAAAAAAGAATTAAACAAAAATAGTCTAAATTTTTATTCTTTTTTTCTTTTTCTAAGGAAATATTTAAATCAATTTTTTAATTCTCCCAGTACTTTAATTTAATAAATAATTTAAAAAACTTAAATAACCTTTTTATTATCTTATTTGAGGAGATCGGTTATGTAATAGCCACATTAGCGATTTGTTATTAAAGAATTGAATTGTCCTTAAGTTTGTTAGTCAGAAAAAAAGCAACTTATCCACACAATTGAGTTCTCATCTCTAAGAAATGAGAAGAAAAGCAAAGCCAAGTGTTGACAAATCAGTGATCTGTAACTTTTTGATACTCCGCCTTTAAGAGACAAGGAGAAAGGGGATGGGGTTATAAAGATGAATGTCACAAGCGGTCATCAAGTGACGTACAAGAAGACTAGATGTCAGAAAGGGGATCGTTGTGAGATACGAGAACAGAAAGGTCGTTAATAAGATGTCGCAAAACCACCGATGAGTAATGATTAAACGGCGAGGGTGGCATCAATCACGACGGCTGATCAGGCCGATGACGTCACTAGTACTACTCCCCCCCGATCTCAGTATTTACATGGCCGCCTGTCGGCCACGGCTGCCCCTCATCATTTATTTCCTTGGGAGGCGCTCGTCTCTTCCCCCAACTCTGGTCAGCAACATACATCCGCAAAGCATCATTTGCATGAATCCGCCACAATCACCCCAATTACCATCCATTGATTTTTTGATCAATCAAGTTAATGTTGGGATCAGAGGACTAATGCCTTTTTCTACCAATAAGTCTTAACTAGATATAGGATGAGGGGAGATACAGATAGGGCGAGAGAAAAAGAGAGAGAGAGAGAGAGAGCATCCAAAACCAAATTATATTAAGGGGATGGTTCTAATTAATTTTTCCATCCAACCGATAAAAATGTGGAATTTTTAATAAATATGAGTCAAATAGATAAATAATTCTAATTATAAAAATAAATTAAAAAATTATTTTCATTAATTATTAATAGATTACAGAGAGAGTACAATAACAAATTGGAGGTGAGAGTACTTACTTGTATTTAAGACACTTTGCTTCAGATGGGGAGGGAGTCCAATAGCGTTGACGTAAACTGGCCCTCGCTGAACTCTCAACCCTAGAACACTCCTCAAGTAGACAAGATACAAAGAAAGACATATCATTTATATGTTCGGTTTCCCGAGAATCAGAGAGAGGCAGGGAATAAGTGAAAAACGTTATTTTTAAAATTAATACATTCGTTGCGTATACTTCAACCAGCGGGGAAGAAATTCCCACCGAAATCTTTTTCTTCCACTCTTTCTTCATATACGATGTAATTTAAAATAAATTAAGTTTATTTAATTTTAATAATTGAGAAGTTTGATAGTTTGAAGCCTATGATATACAGAACATATAGGAACATAATTACATTTTTTTTTAAATTTAGGTTAGTTTAATATTGTGAGAAGTGGTACTTCTCCTTTGGATCTTCTTTAATATCTTAATTACCAATGCCTTTCACTTCTCGTGGATCCAAGTGGAGAAATCATGGTTGTGATTGGTTTGAATAGAATATGAGAGTTTTTTTTGTCTTTATATTTATTGAGTGAAAATAAGATTTTTGGAATTCGTAGACCGGATAGCAAGTTTCATAATATTATATTATATATGTAAATCACTGATTTTGCCAACTCCCGGCGCAAAGATAAAGAAATTTCTTTGACTTGACATTGAATTGGAAAAAGATAAAATTATATCAGAATACTATTGTGTCTGAAAAGTTAATCAAATTCAGATATTCATAACCGAATATTAATTATGTTTTTAGAATAGGCCCTCGGCTATGTGATAGACACATCACTTTAAATTTTGTATCTTTTTAAAAACGGAAAGAGAAATTATAGATATCGTCTTATCAAAACACAATTCGTATTATTGGGTCTGCGAATTTGATAGAATAAAGAATTTGGAAAGATAATCTGTCTTCTTAGATTTAAGTTTTCACTAATTAAACTCTCAGATTTTTTAAAATTTTATATTTTATAAAAATTTAAAATTGAATATATATATTGATGTGTAGAAAGGACTTAATCGAATCTTGTCATTAGTTTCTAAAAGAGAAAGTTTTATAGGGATTATTACTTTTAAACATTTGATCTTTGATGAGGTTTCCTTTAATTTCAATAAAACTTTATATGGTCTTCCATATAAAGCGCAAGTAAGTTAAATTAAAATGTCGAAAATACACATGTTTTCGGCCCACTTTTGGAGTAGCTACTAAGCAATTTAATTATTTAAACAGTGAGATCTAGGTAAATTGAGATCGAGTTTTTTTTTTGCTGTTTTTTTTTATCAGAGTAAAAACAAGACCTTTATTTCGCATCTAAGTTAAATGAGGGACTTTGCAAAACAGCCTTTTTTTTCTTTTTTTTTTTTTTTGAAAATTTTATGCATATTCATATTTTTTCTATCCTATTAAACAATATTTAGATAACTTTTTTGCGCACCCTGTCCCTTGTAGCAGAGGTAAAGGTCTTGCCTCATGAACCAAAAGTCAGTGGTTCGCTTCCCGTCCTGAGCGACAAAAAACAAAAATTTATTTATATTAAATTGGCAATTAGTATAAATAAATAAGGGCTGAGTCTAAGTGGTCTCAGATGTCGAAAAATTTAAAAAAAAAAAAAAACAAACAAAACTTTTTTCGTTGTTTTAAATAGATCTTTTTATCTTTCTTTATCCCTCATACAAATTTTAGTATGTTGAAATTTTTGCCTTTTTTAAGACTATTACCGTTTCTGACTCACTGGATTTGAGGGTCTTTGTACTCCTTGTGTTTCCCTTATTCATTGAATTTCTTAAATCTTCTCCGCCTTTAGGAATTTCGATCACATTTAGGGTGGGGTACATGTGGAATTCTTTCTCTTTACGATTGCGTCATATACCCTTAAATTCACATTCTTGACAGTAATAATCAGTATTCTTTTCATCATTTTAGGACTAAATAAGCACCTGGCTTTTTGAGTAGTGACATAATCTAAAAAGTTTCATAATCTAAAGACGTTTTTCCTGTTATGAAAGAAAATAATTGCTTTCAAATTAATTTAAATAAATATGGATGGATGGTGACACTGAAGGCGGAGGGGAATATATTACTTGTGATCGAAAGTGATGATGCTTTTGCCTCTTGAGAGAGAGGAGAAGAAAAAATCTGATCTCATTCGATTTAAAGCTCCGCCTTTTTATTCGCGCACGCGCAAATGGAGTGTTTCTCTTACTCGGACTACCCATACAATTTATCGTTAATTTGTAAATTACCTCCGATGCCGAAAGACAAAAAAGCTTAAATTATGTTTTCATTTACAATTAATACAAACATTAATTAAGTCTTAACCCTCTCCCCGTGGCCGAGAGTTTAAAGAAATTGACATTATTGTATTGTATTGATAACCCAAAATGCCAAGGTGTGGGTTTGGATCTCAGGCAGTCCGATGAAAATTTCTTTAAATGAGATACCAATTGATGTAAATAAAGATGCCTGGATAATACATAACTAAAATATTATATTTTTAATTGTTTAAAGTCTATGTGGCCTCAGATACCGAAGAGACTTTAAAAAAGTCTTAGAAAAAACTTTTATTCAGTAGATGGAAAATTAATTTTTTCAACTTGAAGCAAGCAAGAACTTAACAAACTGGAATTAAGTTAGAGAGAAGAAGAGACAAAGCGATTGAATTAAATTAATTTGCAAAACCAGCCTCCTCTTTACGAGTCAGTCAGGCATAAGAGGTTATCAATCATCCGGATATAGACCTAACCCACCTAGCTATTTATATTATTAATTATTTTTAATAACGTTATTATTATTTCATAAATTTCTTCTAACGTTGTTGATAACGATTCTCCAGGGGGCTTTTGTAAAGCGTTTGTCTTCCTTTCATCTTGTCTGTCAGATTGTTTAATAGGATATAGCAGCTCAAAGTTAGGAGTGTATGTGCATGAATAGTCATCATGACACTATAGATAAGTCATGTGGTGACGTCGTTCGGTGAATGCTGAACAGCTTTATGGAATGAAAGGGGAGAAGCGACGTAGAGACTATTCATTTGTTTCAGTTTAATAAAACTGGAGGAAGACGAGTTTTAACCCTCTTTTCTGACATGGTACTATACTATCTGGGTGGGCCTAGATTGATTTTTTTTTTTTTCTTATTTTATAAGGATGAGAGAAAGGATATAAACTCTTTAAAGTGATCCTTTCTTATTTGAAAATTAGGATCATCAACTTTTTGAATTAAGTAATTGAGTGAAGAGTGGAGCAGTAATAAAATAGATAATGAAAAAAATATTTTATTAAGATTTTTTTTCTCTTTTGTTTTTTTAGACGCTTTAAAAAGATTAAAAATTAAAAGAAAATGTCTCTGTTATCTCAAAAGATGCTATGACAAGGGTATATTATCTTAAAGTTTAGAAGTTTTAAAAGTCTGATGAAATATTATCCTAATATATAAAATACTAACTAATAATAGAAGATGCAGCCCCAGCTTAGACCACTTAGCGTACAATCATGTATTTTGGAATTTATATTTCGTCCATTACCTATACATTGGATAAGGCTCATCTTTTCGATATTTCAATTTTAAAGAGTACTTTATATGAATCATCATGTGGTATTTTCAACTTTTTTCAATAACTATTCACTTTAGCCTGCGAATGACTTCGAATTTTATGAACATATCATTTGGAACAACTTTTGTTTGAAAATTTGAAAAATTTAACCTCCCTCCTCTCATTTTGCTTTATATTACGAGCCAACAAACATTTTTTTCTAATTTTATATATTTTATTTTTTAAATTATATTAATTAACTAGAAAATAAATTGAATAAATATGGACGAAAAATTACGAATATCATCGTCTTTATCTTCTCAATGTATTAAATACTAACTAATAATAGAAGACCAAGGCAACTAATATTAATTGCGATTTTGATAATTTTTTATAAAATATTATCTTATCCATCCATTTCATTACTTCAAATATTGTTCAATTTTTTTTCAAACTGGTAAATTTAAATAAATTAAAGAACATTATTATTCAAAAAAATAATTAAACTATAAATATAATAATGGCACAACTAATTTATAAAATTTTTCAAACACCTGAATATAACTTTGGACTATACCCAAAAGTAAAGTAATAAAAATGGCGATAAATGCTTTTAATTAAGAAAAAGGGGGCTGAAGGCGGGCTGCTAGTTAAAAATAAATATTCTACTATTAATAAGTATAAGTTCTTTTGTTGGCAATTTTATTTATTCTTTTCTACAAAAAATGCCTTTCAAGTTTTAATAGTCTAATTCCTTGCTTGTTCATTGAAGTTATATCTAACAATGTTCTCAAAAATATCAGTTGGAGATCTCGTGATGGATAATTAATTTAGGGTTTTTATATCTAAGTTATTAAATCTAAACAAAAAATAGAGTTTGTCTAATTTATTTTAAAATATTTAGTATGAGTAAAATATTGAAAACAAAAACCTATATGAATGTTATTCTTCATAGAAAACATTGGAGTATAAAAACAAACTTTTTCCAAAAATGGTCATTCTGCCTGCGAAATAACTTCATCATCATTATTAGTTTTTATTTTATCCCCACGATTGCAAGTTCGGTGATGTAAAACTTTGGCCTCAGATCGTACTGCTAGATATATCATCGGGGTACAAAAAAAAGTGTGGACTAGTAATTGCTCTCTTCGAATTTAGTTTCTAATAAAGAAGAATAAGAAAATTATTTATACTATGACCATTTTCAAAACAACGTCAGCAAAAACTTCGCCCACAAAGTCTCTCATAAAATACTCTTGAACCCGTCTCAAAGAGAAATGAAATTGACTTTGATTGAGTTTATATCGCTCACTTCTCTGCTGCTTCCTCTCCAGCTAGATCCTTTAGTTGAGCCTTTCCATTTCCTTAGCCATAGAAGTAATAAAAAGTCTAATTTGTACATCAACAATAGCAATACAGTACATACAGTATATCGAATAACGTTCATACGACTTAGCTCTTGGTTACACAAAGACCAAAAGATAGATTCCATTTCTAATATACCTTTACTTAATCAAATTATTGTCAGACAATGAAGGTCCATAAAATAAATGAAATATAGTCTTCTCTGGAATGGTTTATACAACTTAATGAAGTTATTAATCTATTCCTTTTGAATTATAAAATTTTAACCATTTTATTAAATAAACTTTTTTTTTTATATCTATTAATAAATTTTGTTGATACACTAATTTTCCTTTTAAAGAAAACGTGATATGGAAATTATGCCTATTATTCTTCTCAAAATAGATTTTAATGAAATCTTATATAATGTATTTCGAGAAATTATACTTCCACTATTTAACCCTAAATTGCGTATAAATATCTTTTATTTATTCTCTTAATTATTACATCAGCTTTTGCTCCTTATCTCCACACTGAAAGTCGAGCATTATTGATTATCTTTTTCGTTATTATTTTACTTATTATTAAATTTAGAGAAAATATTTTCAAGTAAAAATTGTTGAATTTATTAGAAAAATTTTTTTTTAATTTTTTTTTTTTTTTTTTTAATTTTTTTTTTGTATTTGTTTTGTTAATTGTTTGTTTTTTTTTATTTTTTAATTTATAAATTTGTAGTTGGGTTTGTTTAGAATTGGCCAC
>JAAAKE020134447.1:3205-14041 GCA_010014785.2 Anisolabis maritima | reverse complement strand
ATTTTCCCCATTTAAATTTTAAAAATTTAATTTTCCCCCCCCCCCCCCCCACAATAGCAATCCTTGACTGAAATTTTCCTCATTGAGAATTTTAAAAATTGTCTTAAATTTTACTGAAATTTGGTATTTATTCCTAGGATGTAAATAATATTAATAAAAAAATTCTATTAAGAATTAGATTTTTCTAAAAATAGCCTACTTGAAATGCCGGAATGAAATAATTTAATTGAATTTTCTTCAATCACCTTAAAGGGCATATCTAGAGATATTTTATATTTAGCTCAACTCTGGAAGTGCCCAGGAGCTCTGAAACAATATTAAAATATTTCTAATCGAAAGAAAATTAAAAGTAATTTTCTTTCTCCTTTCGATAAATCAGTAATAAGTAATGATAATCAATTCCGAAAAATCTGAATAAATTCATGTATATTCCTTGAAGTCCACTCTAGAAATTGAATATACATAAAACCCTATAAGGTATATTTAACTAGGCGAAAAAATTAAAAACTAACATTGCATTAAAAATTTTTTAGAATATATCTACTAAATAAAGGAATCTTTGGGTGAGAACCAAACCGATGGGTGTGTTTTTAGATGCCAAATACATCAAAATATAGTAGATATGGCTATCTCCTTATTTACACTATTCAATGTTAAGTACTCTAAGCACATAACATCAGATTCATTTTTCACAGCGTACACCTTTAGATAACAATAAAATTTTTTCTCTTTTGTTTTTATTCACTCAAAAGAAAGAAAGAGAATTGATAAGGAATCATTCTTGCATTAAATTCGAATAGAAAGTGGAACGAATCAATCAATGATCAATAGAAAATAAAAACAAGATGTGCACTCTCTCTCTCTCTCTCTCTCTCTCTCTTTCTCTTTTCTTTAATTTAATTGTATTTCACGCCTTTAAGCAATATCAGGAAATTTAATACTAAAAAAAAAAAAAAAAAAAAGAAAACGAAATTATTGATTTGATTCCGTTTGGCTATTAACAATGAATAAAATAAAAATAGAAAAATTATATTTTTTTTTTTTTTATTCGAGTTTTTAAATCAAAGGAATTCCGGCAGGGAGAAATACTTTTTGAAAAAATTTTATTTTTTAATGAAAATAAAAGAGCGGAAATTGAAAAAAAGAAAATTTACCTTTTCAATGGGAAACAAACTAATACTAATTCTTGAAACATTTTTTCTCCCAAATAAGAAAATGTGATCAAATTCTATTCATATACAGAGAGCGTTAGTAAGTTAGCCACAAGAGACAAAATAAATAACAAATTAAAAAAAACCCCTCTTATTTAAAAAAATAAGGAATAAATAAAAATATTTATAAAATTAAAAAATTAATAAAAAATAAAAGCGTGAGTCAAACAGGGAAACTGAAAATGGAAATCAAATAAAAATTTTTAGTATGGTAAAATAGAGATTTTTTAGTCAATTCAAATCTACATAAACTACATTAATTTTGCTAATGATGGATAAGGATATTGTTTGTGAGTTGCATGTTATATCAAGTGGTATCAAGTATGATGAGACTATACACAGAAAATGTTATTTTATAATCAATACATTGACCTATGAGCTAGGCCAATAATGAAGAAAAAAATAAAATTTTTCTCACATTTCTAATTTAATTATCCAAACGGCATATTCACTTTCAAACTGATCGTATGTATGTTCATACGTGTTTATAAATTTATGGAGAGGTTTGAAGATCTGTTTGAGATTTGAAATACTAACCTTCAACAGAAGAGACCAATTATTGCCCCAATGTATGGCTTCGCTCAAACCGTACGATCAGTTTGAAAGCGTTTAAAAAATTAAGATGGAAATTAATTTTTCCGTTATCGAATCGCTAGGCTTCATATATGTAAAATAAAAAAAAATTATTAAATAAAAAATACAAGCCGAGAGTGAAAATTTTAATTACTGGAATTTAACCCTAAAAACTTGAGAGAGAAAATTGAATTGAATAAATTGAGGGGAGGGGAGAGAAATAAAATTAACCAAATTATAAAGTTTATAATAAACTTTATTTATTAATTATAGTATACTATATATGTATATAGCAGGCTATGCATTAAGACCTATATTATTTCCATATCCTACATGGTTAGTTTTAAAATTCCATTATTTTCGCTAATAAAAAGGTTAATTTAAAAAAATATTTTTATATGAAATAGTGTAAGAAAAGATGTCATTAAGATTTTATGAATCGCACTGATCTTTTGATGGCATTTTAAGAAATTTTCTAATAATGAAATGAATTAGAAACAATGAAAATGGCCTTTTGGAAAAAATTTTTCAATCAATGGTTTTTTTTCTCCCCCCTCAAATTTTACTTTTAGAGCGGTAGCATGCAAAACAGTCCTAGGTCTTACACTCCCCCGAGTTCATAAAACACTTCTCGTAATACGTCTATTGTAACATTTTTAGTCGCAAAAAATAAACGCTTTTATTAAAAATTTTAAAAAATTAAAAAAAGAGGAAAATAACTTTTTTATATTAAATATGATAAATATGGTCTTAAGTAACCCATTCACTTTCAAACTGGTCGTATGGATTTAGGTTTGAGTAAACCCATACATTTGAACGTTAACTAAACTGTGCTGTTTTACAGTTAGCACTTCCACAGTATAACTTGAGGTCCAAGCATAAAAACAATATTTGAACTCTCCTCCCTTTTGAAAAAACCCCGCCAGGATTTTTTTTATTTCAGATCCGCTGCTATATAAATTTATCAGTTTTATCTTTTATCAGCCAATTGACCTTTGCTTGCAATCTTTTGGGTTCGGTTATAAATTTTATCTGACCTAATGATCAAGTGGCCAAGGCACTGACCCGGGTTCGGTTTCTGATTTTACTCAATTTTTTCTGAAATTTGAATTAATATTTTAAAAACATTATTTATAGAAAAGCCTCCTATATTAATTATTTATATATGTATATGTCACTTTGTTAGAAAGTGTGATTATTTGAAAAATATAGAAAAGATTCTACTACTAGAAAAATTATAGATTGAAGTTGGATTAAGAGAAAAACAAATTAAACCAAAACCAAAAATAATATCTAAATAAATTAATTTTGAATTTAGAGGATTGAAATTATTATTTTTTATTTATTTATTTTTTCACTTATCTATTATATATATTACTTTTGTGTCTTAATTTAATTTTGGATAAAGAGAATATTATTTTTAATATTGAAATTATCCTTGATAGGGGGGGAGGGGGCCTAGGGGTAATAAAATTGAAGAAAAAAGAGTAAAAGAAGAAATCTGTTCTAAGTGAAAGAGTTTTATTCAAAGAGTATACAATTCTAATGGGCAGAAAGATAATAAATTAAATGAATTAAAAGGTAAAATCTATAATATAATACTTTCTAAAAATAATATTTTTATCTTCTTGAAAAGAGAATTATTATAAAAACTCAAATTGCTCTTATTTCAATTTAAATAAATTCACAAGTCCCAAAAAAATTCATCTTTCAGTTGAGTGGAGAAGTGATCCAAACGAAACCGAAACATCTCAGTCTCCCGCTAAAAACAGGGTAAGTAAAAAATTTTATTATTTTCTGGGACGTGAATCCGTATTTATGGTTTATACATTCACATCAGTTTTTCCAGTAAAAATATAGGTCCCATTTGGGGATTTGGGGAATAGATAGTTAAGACTATTGATTACTTTAAATAGAAATTATGGATATTATTTACATCATTTAATTTAATTTCGTCACAAAGAGGAAAAATGACGTCATTTAATAAATCCAAAAAAATAAGGGCTTCTCTTTGATACTTATTTGTGAATAAATTTTAACCCCTGGCTGGTAACTAAGTTCAGTTTATAGGTGAAAATGGTGACAATCCCAACACTTATAATAAGTACTCCAGTGTTTTACACAACTTGTATTAAAAACTATCGATTGAACTATTTTATCTAACTTTTAAGAATTTTGTGATGATTCAGCATTTGATATGAAAGAGCAAGAATCAAGTGGAATCGAATAGTAGTGTTGTTGTTGATGTTGTTAGAGGTCACAATGGATAATAGATAGATTTCAACACGTAGAGCAATCCAATTGTAAGGGCGGATCAACATAATATGGAAACTTGCGCAATCCCTTTGGCTTTCCATTTAATATCAATCAATATTGAAATTAAATGCAAAAATAATTTTATTCCTTCTTACGACAAGTGAATTAAAAAAAAGGTAAATAGGCCAACGTATGTTTTGTATTAAAGGGATTTTTTTTTACACCAACGCCTAAAATACAGCCGACCCAGAAACTTCTTTCTATATATTTATTTATATTTATTTCCTAACGGAATCATTCTTCGGGAGAATGTCCTTAATGAGGAGGGACTCTTTCTTCCGCTTGCCTGTTGCCTTGATATTTTTTTTTTTTTTAAACTAAACCAAATATAAAATTTAATAAATTTAAAAATAAAAATTTATATGAAATTCAAATAAAATATGTATTATATAGATGGCAGTAAAATTTTTTCAGAAAAATTGTTTTAAATAATTTGAAAATTTTTTTATAGTTCATTTTTTCTAAGAAAAAGTAAAAACCAATTCCAAAAGGAATGAACTGAATTTTTGAAAAAATTTGTTGATACCCTTTCGTTTAGAAAACTTTTTAGACTGACTATTAAAGTTTATATTCTAAATATATAAATATAATTCTTTTATATTTTATAAATATAGAATCCATTAATGAAAGTGAATATTTTCTTTAAGTTCTTGCTAGACATAGGCGAATACAAGGGGGGGGGGGGAGTAAAGAGTTAATTACTCTACTACTACTCTTTAAATTTGATTTAAACTCTTTTTCAGTCCTTTATAAATATTCTATGTATTTAATTTTAATATTAAATATGGACGTGCCTTTATTGTTGTTTATTAAAATGATATTAAGTCTTGCATATCAACAAATATATATATTACATTCACTAGCCTCCTCCCCTATAAATTTAAGTCTGGTTATGCCACGACGCTAATAGAGAACTTCTCTTCGCATTAGATTCCAAATAAAATTAACACTTGAGAATAAAAATTTATTTAATTATCAAAAAGCCTACGCGCTATCATCTACTCCATGATATTCTCTTCTAATTAAAAAAATGAAGCTCTTATGATAAATTTTTTAAAAATGTATAAAAATATTGGCGTTTTTTTTTTATCATTTCATATTTTTCTATGAAAAAAAAAAGAAAAAAAATTATATTTGCGAAAAGTTCAATAATATTAGAAGGGAGTTTTTTTTACGACGGATCAAGTAAAAGTGTTACAAAGTGGAATTTAATATTGTTTTCTTGGGATTTATTATTTATAAGTTTGGCAACTTTTAGAAGAGGGATAAAAGATTTTACCCTCTCTCTTTTTCCACCCAATTGCCCTTTAAAACTACGAAAGTATAAAAGTATTTAGGCCAATTGTTTTTACTCCCTCTTACCTATATATTCAATATATAGTGAGAAAGTATTGTGAATCGATGTCGATATGCGCAGTCACACCACATTTTTAAATTAATTGCAACGATCCTAAAAAATAGAAGCCTTTTTCTCTTAAAAAGAACAAACATATCAGTCCTGGCACAAATAAAAAAATATGGTGTGACAAACACACATCGCATAACTTTCTCTTACCTACACAAGAGAAAGCTCTCTCTCTGTCACTAGATTTTTGCGACGGACCCCCTAAGTAGCCGTATGATGGACAACAAATTTAATCAATTTAGTTAGATTAGTTTAGAAAAAATCTAAAAAAAAAAGAGTAAAATGGGCCACAAACAATTTTGAGATATGAGTAATATATTTCAAAGTTCATCTAATAAATAATTGTTTTAAGAATTTTCATTAAAATCGTTAGAGCCAGGAAAATAAAAATAAAAAAAAATAACAAAAAGTACATCAGTAAAGCATTAGTACCCGTTCAATTTGTAATTAAAATCTCCAATTTTTTGCATTTTTCTGTTTTAGATCAAAATGATGGATTCTCTTTTGAGAAGAGGGAAATCCCATGTGTCTAGTCAACTGAAATTCCAAGTGGCCCAATTTATCAGTGCCGCTCATATCAAACTTCATTTTGCGATAACAAAAGATGCAGATCCGGAGCTTCAATCGCTCAACGTTGCATATCAGATACACAACATCCTTTCCGATGTTCAATTCCTGCTCCGTAATCAGAATTTCCAAATAGAGAGAGAAGAGAGAATCCTGATCATCGTCTATAAAAAGAAAATATACGAAATTCGTATGGAGAAGGCGAAAAGGATAGTTATTGATGAAGCCCACTATCACGGACTATTTTATCGGAATTTTAAAAGCAGCGACAAAGATTATTGGTATGGGATTGCGCGAGGTTACTTAATTTTGCTTAAAGTGTTTATGTTAAGACTACGAGAACTTTGCGTAGGACGCTTACAATTCCTAAAAGAAAATATCTCCAGATACGGATTGGATGAAAGTCATGAAGCTCTGCTTGAAGGAATATCATATCCTCCTGAAATACAGGATTTTTTAGCGCCAATCCTCGGACCGATGACTTCTCTTTTAGACTATATTCAAACACCAGAATTATATTGTAGGAACTTAAAAGAAGCTTGTTCTTCACACTTTGAGAAATATCCGTTTTCAAACGAGATCCTTAGGATACTCAAACTTTATGATATTGATTCTTGTCGTTTTGCATTGAAAACAATAGCAGATTTAGCTTTGGTTAACAGGACAAGAAAGAATTTCAAAATGGCCCCTCCACCCAATTGGTTTGCCCTCTATTTCCATAAAATCATTATACAATCATCTGGAAAAATTTCTTTATTGCCAAGAGAAGAGATAAATGAGGCTTTTTTTTTCAACGGACTCTCGATGTTTAAATTTTATAACTGGATTTGTGATCAGAAATTCAAGATTTCTTGTGATTTAAACGAATCCGAAGCCAAGCAAATCATCTTTCATTGTTGTTTTGGGACTTATAACGAGGACTTGGGGGTTCTCTCTGATATCACTGATCAGTCAGAGTGGAAAATACGATCAGAATTGGCAATTCCATTCCCTCTAAACAACAACACCACTGAATTGGAATTTGTACCGATTAGATTGTTAAAGGTTTCAAAATCGAATGAGAAAGACTGCGGGCCGTTAATGGAGTATAACTTGGAGGAAGCGGGGACTTCATGCTTTGGGATGTCGCCTGAGGAATTGTGGATTCGTTTTAGGAGATTCATTCAAACACCCGATGACGTCGCCCAACATTACCTGAAAATTACTGAAAAATTAATGAAAAAATACAATTTACCGACAAATATAACTAGGTTTGATACGACTGAGTGGTTCAACAATGAAATCACCGAATTTCACAAAGAGATCAACGAACTAACAAAAACCAATCCGCCAATACCTTCCGGTGTTAAGTTCATTGGAAATTACAATTATAACAAAGAAAATGAATCCCCAAAAACAGGATGAAACTGAATGTAAAATATTTTGCTAATAATGTTTTTAATCTAAAATCTAAGAATAAAATTATTTTTTATTTAATCTTGAATTTTATTTATTTAAATCATAAATGGAATGTTGGCGTTAAAAAATACGATGTGATGAGATAAGATTACGGGCGAATAAATAAAAACAGAAGTGTAATTAAGCAAAGTGAATTTTTTTTATTTTAATGCTGATATAAGATCTACGTTTAAAAGTGAAAATTTACTACTTTTTTTTTTATTTTTAATATTTATCCACAATCAAAATGAAAATAATTTTCATATCTAGGTTAAATCTTGAAATTATTTTAAAATATTTCCTAATTTGACGTCACTTTTTTAGTTTTTTTTTTTTTTATCAGAAAGGCTTTATACCATGTTTTGATCATCGTCCGCTCTTGGAATTCTAGAAGTGAAGGAAGGAGTCAGAGGCGATTTTATTTTTTTAGTGTTTATATTGATTTTTTTTACTGTTATAGAAAGATTTCCTGAAATCAGGAAGGAAGGTAAAATTAATTTCGGAGAGGGAAAATTGCCTTCTCTAGCCGGGATCATCCCCTTTACCCCCTCCCCCCCACCCAAAAAAAAAAAAATCCGCCCAGCATTGAAGGCTATATATATAGATATTTATGATATTATTATGTTATGTAGATAAATTTATTTTAAACTTAAATAAATTTTATTGCTCTTATCCCTTTGATTATATACTTTGACTCTAAGAAGCAGAGGCTTTTCGATATTATATTAAAATATATTTTTGTTGAATATACTCGGGTAAAACCTTATCCACTCTTCATTATAATAACTGCCAAAGTATACTGTTTAAAAAAATCACCAGTCGCTACTATTCACAGCTAGCTGTTCTTCATAAAACTTTATTATTGGAGGAGCGGAGGCGTTAAGTAGGAGGGGAGCAGGTTGATGTCATCCGACCATACAGAGAGAAACTCTTGAAACACTGGCAAAACTGTAGTCGCTTGCCTTCCCTTCCGCCGAGAGTCCAGTGCTGAAGTTTTATTAAATAGAATAAAGAGCTTCTAATCCTCTATGAAAGAAGGTTCCGTTTTTACAAACAAACCAAAAGTTTTTTATTTAATCTTTATTAATAAAATTTTTTATTTAGTATATATTAAATAAAATAAAAATCAACTTTATTAGATATCATCAACAATATATATTGTTTTAATTTAGTCTTATTATTGTATTTTTTTTTATTAAAAATAGTAAAATAATTTATGACTCGTCATTTGTTTGTAATGATGCCCAAGAGAGGGAGAGGCATTTGAGGACAGGTCTGCATTTTATTGACGGAAATTAGATCTAAGATCTCCACAAGAGGAGGACACTAATGTCCTCTCTCATCTCATATTATATATATCTCCATCTTCTCTCTCTGCTCTTCTTCCTCCTCCTTTTAATAAAACAAAAACTCTCCTTTTATTAGATTCTTTTATTTTTCTTCGGGTCAACAACAATAGATAATAAATATAATTTCAGTTGACCCTACTGTTTCCTGGTTATTCTTATATTTATTAATAATATTTTTAGTGAGTTGATAAATTAAAAAAAATTTGGGCCTCGTGTGGAGATTGGTTAATCTAATCTTATATATTTTAATGTTTCAAATTATTTTATTTTTTTCACCCCACTTAAGGGGGTTGCTATAATAATCCATATATGATTGGATTGGACTCAACATTCTGCCAATTTTGGTTTCGATATCTTTTCTGCTATTGGTGTTATTAAGATAAAAAAAAGTTCACGACAATTTTCATTTGGAACTTCTAGCACGTGCCGAGCTTATTTAGAGCAAATTAGGGAGGGGAATTTGACTCACTCTCTTTTATCTCTGATTATTAGCGTTTTCAAGTCAAAAGGGAATTTATTTCATTCCCACCATCTACTATCCGTTCCATTTTGATTTACCCACTAAACGCTCAACTTGAAAATAATCTAAAACCTAAATCTAAAAACCTGTACAAAAGCAAAAGATAGCAAATTAATTGTATGAAAAAAACTAAAAAATTGCTATCTTGTGCTTTTCTGTAAGTAGTATAATAAATTAGAGATCACTCCGAAGTCGAGCGTTTGTCCAATTCTATACTCAAAATGGTCTAATCTTATATATTTTAATAGAAATAAAAATTATATTTTTGTATTTTATTAATAATATTTAATAAAAGAAGACCCGCCTGCCATTTAGAGAAGGCCTACAATGATGCTTGTCTGATGAGCCGGCTGCCTTAATTTGTTGCCTATAATTAATTCAACAATTTAAATATTTTATCCAAAATAGTCATACGGTTTTTCTATTTTAAAAGAAAACACTGTGTTTAAATATGATGTATATTGATCCATCAGTGTGTATATTTATGTAATGAACAGACAAACAGTAAAAACCCGATTATCCGGACTAATTTAAAACTGGGGTTGTGCAGATAATCAAAAAAATCATTAAAAAAAGTTCATGATGTTCACGTTGAGAATCCGGATAATTGAGGTTTGGATAAAAGAGATTCTACTTTAATAAATATAAGAATTCTCCTGAGCTAACTATAAAGAAGGAGAATTTAGAGATAGGAAATAAAGTAACCAAGGCTATGGCGTCTGCTCCGTCACCAAAGCTGGTGCTCTCGGGTAGATGGGCCTATACAGCATTGCGATGACCTCAGCTGAAGTTATTTTACAAATTAAGAATCATTTATTAAAAAATTTTTAATGGAGTGATAATAAATTTATCGTAATGAAGAGGCTTCCATTTAGGAATTTAAAAATAACGAAGTAAAAAAGATTTCTATTATTAAGAACGAAGAATCATTTTTAATTTAATTTAATATTTTACGTATCCATTTGCCTGTAGTATGCATAATAAAAGAGTAGAAAAAGAAATTAGCAATAAAGACGCCACGAATTGTCTCGCTAGTAACCAAAATGGCGTAAAAAGTAAATTTGATTAACTTTTACCAATTAATATAAATAAATAAGGATGGAGTCTAAATGGCATCAGAAGCCGCAAAAAAACTAAATAAATAAACAATAAGACTGTTTTGCTAATTAATAATACAAATAATAATATAAATATATAATAATACAAGGTTTCGACCAGTGGTTGACTACGTATTTATTTATTAAAGTCATCTTCCTGATGATGGTTGTGGAAATAGTAACCGAAACGTTGTATTATTAATATGATATTTTTGTGTTATAAATTACTAAAATAAACCACGATTCATGCAAAAAAAAGTCTTTTATTTATAAAATAACATTAAACAACGTTTCAAATTCCGCACTCGTCATCCAATTTACAAACTAAAATTACGAGAATTAAACATAAACAGCCTTCATA
>JAAAKE020134436.1:0-11458 GCA_010014785.2 Anisolabis maritima | reverse complement strand
AGCTAGAATAAGTGGTCTGATCATGACAGGGTGGGGTGAAGGCGGGAGAGGACGTGAGTATAGGAGCACCCTAGGAATTGAAGCTTGCGTGTTCATTCGTTTTTTATATTCCTTATTTTTTAATGCCAAAGGATTTTTTTTTTATAGAAAACTAATATTAATTGCTTCTCATTTATTTATAAATAAACATCGAACTTGATTTAAAAATTTAATAAATTTAATCTAATAGAAAAAATTCGTATACGATTAAAAATCTGATGTTTATGAACAATCAAATTTATGATTGGATAAACAATTATTTATTATAATTTTGGATGTATTTAAAAAAATAACTGCAGCTCTGTTATTCGTATCAAATATCTTTGTTCTTTTAAAATCAAAATTTCCAGAAAATTAAAGATCTGGGGCGGTGGGTATTTTTTTTTTTGAGGTATCCAGATTGTTAAAAAATAATTGCTAAAATGGTATTTTTTATATTAATATGTAATTGTGATGGTTTATTACAAATATAAATATTAATATTATGTATTAAGAAAATTAAATACATTTTGTATAGGGGTTGATGGAGCAGCCAGAAAGGAGAAAATCAAAATCAACTTTCTCTTATAGTGTTGACGTTTCGAGCATGTCATACTCATCATCAGATACTAGTTGTCAAGGTCAAGACACTTTGCCAAGGTGTGCTGACTTATGCATCAGTACACGACAAGAGAAAGTTGATTTTGATTTTCGCCTTTCTGAC
Source organism: Anisolabis maritima (assembly GCA_010014785.2). Taxonomy (NCBI): domain Eukaryota; kingdom Metazoa; phylum Arthropoda; class Insecta; order Dermaptera; family Anisolabididae; genus Anisolabis; species Anisolabis maritima. The sequence continues at coordinate 10,716 of JAAAKE020134436.1, read as the reverse complement.
TGCTCGATCAATTATTCATTCAATTTACAGACATTTTTATACATTAAATACATTGTTTTATTTTTTATTTATTTGATAGTCTTACGAACAAAATTGTCGAGTATGCGATCAATGTGCCTGATTTTTGTTTTTCCTAATTACATCCACATCTATATTCAAACGAAATTCCTTATTGAGAGAGGGTATAAAGAGACGGGCGTACTTAGTCAAAAGTAGTATGAATTGTAAGACAGCGTGTACGAATAATAAATAATAAACAATATAATAGTTGTGTATATCTTTTATTTTCCAAAACTGCATTGTCATATTTTAAAATTTTAAAATATTTTAAAATTCTAGAATATTTGGTGAGTCGCTATTACAAAAAGGTTAAGAAATACTGTTCTGTTGAATTTCTTAGAAAGCAAGTAATTTAAATTTTTTTCTAAAAAATTAAACAGATTAATTTAAAACTATAAAGGAAAAACAAATCAGTTCACTTAATATTTTTCCTTATGAATTATCTCCCTCCAAAACATCAAAACTGAAACGCCTACCTTCACTCCTTTATTTAGCATATATTTCCGCTCGCATGACGCTGGCCATCCTCAGTACTGATAGTTTTTGAGGTGATTACGTCATGGGATTTACATACGACATGTACGCCGAAATATATGCTAAATAAAGGTGTAAATGTGATTTAGAAAAACAACAGCTAAAAAAAACTCATCATTATTCAACATTTCAAAAATAAATACAAATAAAATTATATCGTATGTCGTAGATATTACCACTTAAATAATTTTATATTAAAATTTATTCTGACATTGTAATGGCAAACTTGGATTAACTCTTGACAAGGATGGTGTGACCTTTCTTTAGCTTGTATTTAAAGGTTATATTTAGTATACCGTAACTATTATTACTTTATAGTCTATACTTAATAATTTGAGAAGAACAGTATTGAGTTTAGGTTGATTAGAAATAGATATAGAAAGTATTATGTTAAAAATTAAAATATACTAAGAGTAACGAGTTAGAGTTGTGTCTACTTTATCCATGATAGAAACTAATGTAAGATAAAAAATGGGAAGTCAGATGATGGATTTCTACGGTCCAATGAATTGAATATATGTTTAAAGGATTTGAAAATCACAACTAATCTGAAATAAACAAGGCATAAATAAAATATAAAGGCATTCCTGCCGTATAATAAATTCCAAGGAGAAAGCTTGTTCACTTGATTATTTATAGTCCGAGTGAGTACTAGTGTGGTCCAAAAATAAAAAATTTCCACATTAGTAACAAGCTCAAATGAAAAGTACAAATTAAACAATTTATTAATATGTATTGAAAATTTATTAATGAAATAATCACAAAATATTATCAGGGAAGATAATAGATAAAAAGAACGAAGTTATTTAAGGAAAAAGTTTGAATTTTGAAGAAGAATAAGATAAGAATTAATCCATAATCTTAGAAAGAGAGAAAGAGAGAGAGAGAGAGAGAGGTATGAAAGATTCAAGGCCAAATTTTAAAAAAGGATAAAGAATTATGCTCGTTCTTGGATGATTCATTAATATTAATATAAAATGAATATGAAACAAGTTAAAGGTTTTAAAGAGAAATCTCAATTTATAAATAAATACAAACTATTCATTGTTTCATTGAACTGTTAAAAAAACGTCGCAGGTCTTTTGCTCTACATTACGTCGCATGAATTATTACAGATATAGATAGATAGACGAAACGAATGACACCTCGTGGTACATCCTATCACGTCGCTGTCCCGGGTTATTAATTTTCCAGAACACGAAAGAGAGGGTGCTCTTACTTACTCTTACTCACTATTGCGTCATCTGACCTTGAACTCATCTTCGGTAGACTCTTTGGACCTTCTGCTTTTCAAATTAGTTTTTATATTTTTGTTAGATTTTATTATTGAAATATGTACACTTTTTTATAGTATAAGGATTTTTATCTAAAAACAAAACAATAGAAGTATTCTAAGAAGTCAAAAAATTTCAAAGTAGGAAAATTAGAAGGTGAAATAAATATATTAATTACTTTTTAAATAAGACGCAGATATAAAATTTCCGGCACTCGAGTTTCATTGTTCATCCAATTAATCCACTGATTAAATTTGCAAACGAGTTGATTTTAATCAAACGAACAGAAGCATATTGATATTTTATGAATTACTTCACAGAGCAGCAAGAAATTAATCTTAGGTTAAGGGTAGTGGCGTAACAAAGGGAGTTGACTCAGTAGAGAAGTGCCACAGAGCAACATTCAAAGAGCTCAAAAAATATAAAATACAATTTAAAAAATATAAACATTTTTATATATTATTATATTTATATTTATTTCTGAACTTTTATACTAAATAGTGTTAATAAATAATTTCGTAATATATTGAAATGAATTTTATATAAATGAAAATAATTTAATATTAATTCAAGAATGGAACTTTGAATTTGGTTTCTGTTTTCTTTAAAGAAGTTTACCTTCTTTACGAATTAAAAAAAATAACCCCATTTTTTTATACTGGAGTTATTTTTTCCAATTCTACATTCAAAAGAAGTGACAAATTAGGTTATTTGAATCATCTCAAATAGTAAATACTAGCCTATTCATTTGTCAAAATCATTGGCGTTACTACAATCAGCTGGAGGAGGGGTGAACCCTTCGAGGGTCGTTGCCTTGGGATATGAGTATTTTACCTGAGTCTTTACTTACCCAAAGGATTCTTACGCATTATTGCATATGATGAGGGCAAACCTAATAGACGGGGTGACGCGCACTTCTGTTTACGTCATTCTTTATAAAGAGATAAAATTGTCAATGCAATAAATATCATTGCAGAAAAAATTAAGATATATTATTTAATTAAAAGAACTTTGAAGCGCATATTTGAGGGATTTAGAGGAGCTTCTAGTAATCCATTTCTAAACAAATCAAGTTTGGTAAATTACTTTAAACTTTTTTGGCTTAAATTAATGGAATAAGATAAAAGAAAAAGCTGAGTGCTATATATGACCGAGGTTTCGTAAATAGGTAAGCAGATGAGTGTCCCTATTAAGAAGTCATAAAATTCCTGGCTGTGTCTGTTTCGAAGGTGAACAAGCTTGAATAAGAAGAGGAAGGGAATGAAAAGGGCAAAGGGGCCCCCGTGGGTGACCCTGATGGGGCGGAGCCCCTCCCTGGAGAATTGAGAACTGCGAACCCTTTCTCTTGGAGGGTGCAAGTGCACAAGGCAATCCACGCCCCAAGGGCACTAAGGCCACCGCCGAAAAACCCTAAAAAATATCGATTGCTCTCTCTCTCTCCGAGTTCGACAAAATCATACAAGTTTTAATTCGCCGAAATGTATCATAAAAAAATCCAGTTGACCTTATTATCAATGAAAATATCAGCCCTTTTTTATGGACGTTAAATCCCTCCGTTTTAAAAGCGATTACTAACACAAAAAAATTGAAATTTGTGGTAAATAATGACATGGATTTTTTAATAATGGCAATGGAGAAAACTTATATTTCCATAAAAGGAATTAACTTATTATCTGTATCAGGAAAATTTGGACAGAGTTAAATAGGCAAAGCTCATAAAAAACTAGTATATATATTGCGTTTTATAACTATATATTAATTAGTAAAAAATACACTAATTACATTCATAGCTGGTTTTATTTCTCCCATCCTCTCATTAACTACATCCATCATCAATAATAACGTTTTCAATACACTAATTTTTTATGTGAATCGTCTAAAGTGAAAATAAATTCATTTCCAAAACTTCCTGATACTAATAATAATAAATGACATGAGATGATTAGTAAGTTTTTTACAATACCGCTTGATTATTTTTACTCAGTGTCTATGTATGTGTATATATCTTTATAGGCAAGTTTTCATATTTTCACTGGACCAAATATAGATGAATTAAATTATATATTATATATTTTCATCGATTTACAAATTATTAAACAGGAAGTGAAATTTTATTGATTACATTTATCAGTTATGATTTTATTAAATATTAAATTAAGAGAAAAACCTTTCAAATAAAAATTGTGTTAATTATTATTATTTAAAATTTTTTATTAAACTCTTTGGTTTCTGGATTTTTGAGTTGTACTAGGCTCAGTTAATTTTTAATTATCATATCCTGCGTAAATTCGCTGGTTTTTGGTTGTTGGGAAGTAGGTAATCCGAATGACCCTATCCCTAATATATTTTCGATTGATTGCTCCAGAGATAAACCTTACTAGAAATTTACCACTGTGCAAGCGTAATCTGGCCATTAGTGAGTTAGTCATTTGGGTTGCCTACCTTCCAGTAAGCAAAAACAAATCAATTTCTATCACCCATGGTATTGGATAAAATTTTACGGACGGGTTTTCCGTCCCATAGACGTTTAGACCATCACGAATTGGACTCTTTGTGCCCTTTACTCAGGGTGAGATTCCCTTCCTGTTCCTTACCCCCGGAGGCGACTTGGAATGTTTAATAATTCTATCTCGAGATTTGGATTGTTCTTGACGTTATGGCTCTCCCTGAGTCCGAAAATACCATTCTCGAATCAAGTATGTGTGTCTGTCTTTGTATATGTTCGTTAATCATAGATTTCTAACAACTTTTGGGCTATTTCTGACAACAGGAAATGGTACTTTATCTGAAGCGTTTTTCTAAAAATCGTAATTAACTTAAAAATACTTTTACTGAGATGAGTCAAACATAAAATATATAATTTTAGTCTTGATATATTTAATAAAACTACTTTCCTTATATATGTGTATACAAGAAAGTCGAGGAGAGGCCACTTGCAATTTTTTAAATAACCCTAGTAATGATCTTCATTGAATTTTTGAAATATATCATTGAGTAATGTTTTATCTATAAGTGATATTTACTATTAACCTTTTTGGCAATGGAAAGCAAAGCATATGGTTAAAGTATTTTTTTATTAATCAATAAAATTAATTTTGTCTTATGAATGCGTAAATTTAAATAAAATTTCTCTCAAAATAAAGGAAGTAATTAGTTTTTTAGACTTAGATAAATGAAAGAGAGTCGGACTCAGGATTTTATGTTGCTATGATGCTTTCTGTTATTTGCTTAACCCAAAGAAATGAGTTCGATTCTCGGGAAAGTCCATTTTTTGACAAATCCTCGCTAAGCCGTCGCTGACTCATCTGTATAAAAATATAAAATTTTAAAATGGTTCAATTTATTCGGTTAAATAGTTAACAGGTCAAAATCAGTTAAACGGATAATAATATTATTTGAAATTGAGACAATTATTCAAATAGTAATTTTAAATAATATGAAATGTAAATTGAATTCTAATGAATATTACAAATCATTTTAGTTAGCAGGTTAACAGTATACATTTTTAGATTGTAATTTCTCAAAAGTTGTAAGCTGTCAACTATTTAACTGAATAAATTCACCATTTCACTTTTCTATATAGGTGAATTTTTAAAGAGATGAAATAAAAATAAATGGCAAACATTAATAAAAATGCGAGTGAAAAAAATGGAAAAAGGAAAGACTGGTATATAAAGAAGAGAAGAAATACCAGTCTTAATTGCTAGTGGAATCGGATAATTTTCCAATCTAAATCCATTTCCTCCAACAATCAAATAGGGAGCTAAAAACCATGGATTAATCATAATAAGTAAGGCCATAAAAATATACATAAACACAATATTTTATGAATTATAAAAACTACACAAATATTGTAGAAGCGCCGATTAGCCGAGCGGGTTAAGATAATTGACTGAGTTCAACGTGACTCATGAGACATATGGCTTGATTAAATTGAGATAAAATAGAAAATAAATATGTTGTGGTACTAGTTCAGTACCAAAAGAAGGAAATAGTACTTTCAAGTGCTCCCAATGTCTTACTTCATATACTTAAACTGGTAATGGAATTTTCAGTATTTTCGATGAGAAGTCTGATACTGGTTGTTAATAATGACCGTCCAGTACTATTGATTATTTGAAAAAGTACTTAAGGCCAATATAATACTGAGTATTTTAAGCACTTTTGGAAAGTACTTAGCATTGCAAATAAAAAAAAGTTATTTGAGGCTAAGGACGCTTCAACGACTATGGCCATTCGCGCCTCTACAGAATATGTATAATATACTAATTTTGGAACTAAATAAGAGAATATCACATCTTATAAAGCAATAAAAAAATATTCTCAATAAATGCATATTTTTCTTATATGAGCTTTAAATTTAAAATTAAAAGTTTTTTTTTAATGTAAAATATTTTGTTGAAATTTTTTCTCAAATTTCAATATTATTAGTATTTAAGAAAAAAAGTTTTGATAATTTTCTTCAACCTCCTGTTACCCTCTTCTGCGTTGTTACGTCAATGATTTGTATATATTTATTCTTATTCTTATCAATTTAATCCATGCCTAATAACAATATATTCGGTTGTATTTGTAACATCATCTTCCAAACGTATGGACTAATAATAACGGTGTTTTGTAATATTTGGTTAAGAAAAAAAAATTTAAAAGATGCCACATCTTTTTTATAGCTTCAACTTAAAATTCTACGTAGCTTTTTACTCTTGCAAAGGTTGAAATCAGACAACGTTGTATGCTCTGAATTATCAAGGGTAGTTATAAAAAAACAAAAAAAAAGGCGGAGACAAAAAGACAAACTTAAAGAGGATTTCGGAAGACGAATTGCACGTGTTCTAGAAACGAGAGAAGTGTTGAGCCACGTGAATTCAAAGACTGCGGAGTATTTCAAAAAAGGCCATAACCGTGCATAATTTAGAGTGAGTAATAAATTCATTTCCAGTCTTTCTTTATACTTGTAAACGTATGTTAGGTACAATTTGAAAAATAAGACTCACGCATAGTTATTGAGTTAAAAGAATTTGTTCTGCCGAGATCATAATTAAAGCCCAAATTTGTATACAAATAAATTTGTCAATTTTACTTTTTGCATATTTTTGTATATTTAACGAATTTTTTTTTTGCTCTCAAAGACTTCAAATTTTTTTTTTGTTAAAATATTTTACTTTAATAGCCTCCGTCATCCCCTTGTCTCTGCTTAAAGGATCATTAGGGAGGAACTACTCCCTAAATCCCAGTGGAAATAGCAAGTTCTTTGGATAAAAGATTGCTTTGAATTTCTTAAGCAGGGGAGCCCTCCTTCCGAAAGACGCCTCTTTTTACAAAAACCCTTAATTAAAGCAACTTCTATTAATTAGGAGGGGAGGGAGGTTAATGGCCTAGGCAACAAATTCGTGTATATTAAAAATTTTTTATATGGCATATTCTTTTGCTTTTATTGGAAAATATTTATATGTATTTATTAACGTGACCAACCAAAAGGAATATGGATGGCTAAGGTTTGTATAAAATTAAAGTGAATTTCCGGGACTACCCTGCATTTGAACTGTTTGTCCCGCATTTATATTCTTTTAAAACAATTTCCATTACTACAAAAATAAAAATGTTAAATTTTTAACGTTTTCAATATAAAAAAAAGGCAATTCTTTTTTTGTATAAAATTTTCTCCTGAAATAAATTTATATTTTATTGATTTAGTAAAAAAAAAATAAATCAATAAATAATTTTTGTTTTTTTTTTTTTTTTGTTTTTATAAAAAAATTTTAAAAAGTTAAAAAAAAAAGTGTTTTATAAATTTCACGCAATTTATTAATAAAAAAAAAAAATGAAAATGTTATAATTATGAATAAAAATGCCTTTATTATTATTTTGTCATGGCATTTACCAGGCAATTGGTTTATTCATTTTTTCTTCAGTTATTAAACAATAGCCTCGTATTTCTAATAATCCGAATTGTTTTTAAATATTATTGCATTTTCAAAACAAATCTAGAAAAATATCTTCTATTAAATATTTTACTTTTTTGAAAAGTATATTCTGAAGCATCCCGCATTCCAATTTAAAATATCTGGTCACTTTAAAGAAAACAATAATTTAGTATATAATCATACATTTTTATATAACATTTTTAAATATAATTTTTAATTGTTAAAATCATATTTCTCTCGCATTTTCGAAAAACATTTTAATTATTCTAATTCAACATTTCCTTTTAGTTGGGTTAATTTCATATTTGATTTGAAAGTTACATATATCAATTTGAATAAAGTAAAATGTCGTAGGGAGTAGAAAGGAGAACTTTTCGGGTTCATGAAAAAAAAAGTATAAAACACCCTAAGGGGTACGATTAATCACCTTATATTTATTCACTTTTTTCTGAATATTATATGGCATATTTTATTTTTTTATTGTAATAATATATAAATTCAGTCTTTATGTGGTGAGAAATTTTCTCCTCATTTTTAAAACAAAAGCATTCTAATATGCTTTTAATAAAAAGAAAAAGGAGGGGTTGTATGAAGAGAAATGAAATGCTGAGTTCGTGCTTACAAAATTCTCCCTTTACCGAGAATAAGTCTAAAAGAACAAATAAATATTCCACCTCATGTTATTTTATAAAATTTTACTATTCAATACGTTGTTTTTTTGTTAATTATTATAATAATTTATTTAATAAAAAAGAAAATTTGCTTAGAAGTATAGTATCAAAGAATTATATAGACATAAAAAAATATCATACATACATATTTTTAAACTAACACTCATTTATAGGACTAGTTTTCAAGTGAAAAGTATCAATATATCATTTCTGGTAATAACATTTAAGATTGATTGGCGGAAGTTCGATCGAAGACACTCACTCCACTTTCTCGACGGATGTGCTTACCATTACAACAAATGTTCACTAGACGTGTGATATTATTATTGATTAGTAGCATATTGGCCTAGGTTTAGGACCATCCATAATAAAAACAATAAGCTAGTTTATAACAGTAGAAAAATATTAGAAAAATGGATTTAGAAAAAAAAAAAGAAAAGATCAAACAAAATTTACCTTATATAAAAAAAAATAATCTACCGGCTCTCCAAGATAATATCTTGGATATTTTTATGCTATTAATTTTATTCAATTCACTAATAATAAGTGATGTACCTGTATTTAAACAGAATGTGGAAATTTGTTACAAATACAATAAAAAAAAAGATAAAATTTCGAGATAGGAAAGTGACGGAGTCGGATTAAAAAAACTTGGTGGCAAAGTTGGTTGGGGAAAATGGGGAGTGGGAGGAGCCGAAACACCCCTAAAAATAAAGGTCAGATAAAATATCAAGAAGGGAACCGAAATAAAATTGATAAGTGCAAAACGTTTGGAACAAAAAATATAATCGCTACACCCCTGTAGTAAAGTATTTGAAAAGTAAGTAGCTTATCAAATATATTTTTGTATGTTACTGTTACTAAACATATTGTATAAATTAATTCGACTCTGATATTCTAAAAAAAATATTAGTGACTACTAATAATTTTGGTTTAATTAAATTAAATAATAAATTTTTAATAGAAAATAGAACAAAAAAAAATTCTAACCGAAATAGCATAAAATCAGCCCTGGGATAAACATGATGTGCCGTCGGTGCCAGAGAGGAAAAAGAGGGGTTGGCTGATTCAGATCTGACTGGGGTGAATAAATACGAGCTGAGGAGGATGGGATGACGTCATATTTCCACGCTTTTTTTTTTTAAATTTAATTCTTCTCACTTCAAATTTAATATCTTCTCTTTTCCGGTGATATCACTTATGTCAGATTTTTTAATAAGCCTCTAATCAATTGGAATATATTACAATAATCTTTTAGTGAACGCTTCTACAATTTACATTCATGTAGATATAGGAATTCATTATATTCACTTTTATATTAATTAAAATAAATTAGACTCTTTATGAAAAAGTTAAATCATAAATTCAAATGCTAAAAGATAAAATCAATTTTTTTAAATAAAAGTTGTTCAAAATGTCCAATATAATAATTTTACATATAGGTATTATTTCACTTAAAAATAAATTTTCAAATTTTATTTTTGAACCTTCAATGAAGCACCACTTCAGGGGATTAATTGTTGACTACACTCTATTTAAAATAACTTTAGTACGGGGCTTTCAGGGAGAGGCAGGGCGGACGACTAAAGCGTTGCAAGTGTAATAGGCCACTGACAGGCAGTTTTCGTAGCGAGGAGTAGCCATATTGTTTTTATGGGTGGTTACTATAGCTACGTCCCTGCCTAGGGAGCGATCTCATTGGACTTCCATCTCTCCGCCCTCCTCCCCTCTTCTCGCTTCCTCAATACTAGAGTTATATTAGATAGAATAGAATATAAGCTTCGAAACGTTATTGTTACATTTTTAAAATATATATTAAATAAAAAAAGTTATTTTTGTTAAATGGTAAAATATAGAGATTATAAATTATTTTAGGCATTAAAAAAATTTGCAAACAAAATTAAGACAAGCGGACCTGGGTCGAGGGGAGCTAAGAAAAAATTTTGTGTAATCTACACGAGCATTCCTTGAAACGGTTTCCACTATCAGAAAAATTTTAGAAAAGATAACTCAGCGTTAAATATCTATTTATTTAATTATTTTATATTTGATAATATATTAAGTTAGTAAAAAAAATCGAATAGATAAACAAAAAAGAATTTTTATTTTATTATCCAAATACTATGTTGTGCCCACCAATAGTTTATTTTTATAGTAACATGCAAATCGATATAATTATATACAGTATAATGAAATTTTCTGAGGTTATTGCAATGGCCACATCAATGTTTTCACGCATGTGTTGCGTATTAG